>VMDR010002269.1:0-57370 GCA_007922815.1 Macrotus californicus | reverse complement strand
GCCAAGACTAGCCTAAACAAAGCCCACCCTGGACCCCGCAGGCCTGAGCTGCAGCCCCCCACTCCATGCCCACTGCCAGTGTTCACCAGTGTTTGAACGAGGAGCCCCTGCCCACCCTGCCCGGGGGCATGGAGGCTGTCACTGCCTTGCTCCTTCCAGCAGGGGGGCTCCCCATCCTCCCCAGACCAGCCAGGCCCCGGTCTCTGTCCCTGTCTCACACTTCCGAGGCAGGATCACTGAGGCTGAAATTTCAATTAAGGAAGACAAAAAATTACTCCAGGGCTCCAGGCTGGCTCAAGTGGTGACAGGCCTCAGTAGCTGCTTCCCTGGGGTGGGGGGAGGTGGCTGGGCACCCCCTCTGGTCAGCCTGGGCCCAGACAGGGACCCAGGCCTTTGCTCACATCGGCCTTGTACCCCACTGCTGAAACAAAGCTGACCTCAGTGTGTCGAAGGTAAGGGGTCCTGGGGGGCTTGAGAAAGGGTGGAGGCTCCTGGCAGAGGGGACTGGGGAGTAAGCTTCAGATGGATCAAGGAAATTGAATTAAATTAAATTTAACTATTCAGTCACTGTCCGTTCCTACAGTGAGCCTAAAGGCTGCCAGGGCCCCCGGGGGTAGGGGTGGGGCTCCAAGAGTAGGACAGAGAAGGCTCTGGGGCCCCTGGGAGTGCAATCCAGCTCAGGCCTAGGGGAGGGGCGGCTCTGCAAAGGCTCCCGAAGGCCTGCTCTGCTGCTCACAGGAGGCAGGGGCCTGGGCAGGAACCTCCCCCCTGGGACTCCCATCTCCTGCCACACAAGGGCCACAGGTGGGAGGGGGCATTCCTGGGCCCTGTGAGTTGCTCCCCCATCTACTTAAGAGGTCTTCTAACAGCCAGCCTTAGCTCTGTCCCCTCATCTCCAAAATATTCCACCTCCAGAACTGTCCTGTCTTCCATCCAAAAACGTCGCCTCTCTGAGAACGATCCATTTCCTCTCTAGAAATGCTTCATTTTAATCCAGCAATTCTCAGCTCCAGAATGTTGCATCTCCAGAAATAACCCCCTTTCGCCTTCAAATATGATCCATCTCTAGAAATGCCAGTGCTCTCTATCAACTAAAGTTCCACCTGAGCTCCAAGAATGTTCCACTTCCAGAAATATCACATCCCATATCCAGAAATGTTCCATGTCAGCTCCAAAAATACCTCCGATCCAGAAGTGCCCTATTTTATTTCCGGAAATGCTTCAGTATTATCTTCAAACACACTCCATTTCCAGATGTACAACACTTTATCTCCAGCAATTGCCCATTTCCAGAAATGTTTCATCTCTAATAATGGTTGGAATCCAGAAAGGCCTCATCTTTATTCCAGAAAGTGCCCTCTTATCTCCAGATATGTTCTTATTCCATCTCCAAAAATACCCTATTTCATCTTCAGAAATGCCTCTCCTCCAGAAATGCTTTCCATCTTGTCTCTAGAAATGAGTTTATCCAGTCTCCAGAAATACCATGTCTTATTTCTAGAAGCACACCATCTCTGGAAGTGTTCCAGCTTGAGTCTGGGAATGCCCAAGGTGTCTCCAGAAAGGTCTCCCATGTGGCCCAGGTGCTGCGGAAACTCCAGACTCACTTCCCCCAGGACCTCCTAGGGAGAGGCCAAGAAGAGATGGGGCGGCCTCTTCCTCCCCTGCCGCTGGAACCTACCACCCACCCACCGGGCCTTCCCTGAAGCAGGAGCAAGAGCAAAGGTCAGAGCTATGTGGGCAGTAGCTGCGGTCCCTGGAAGGGGGCGCACGGCTGGTCAGGGTGTGGGCCCCTGGGAGCCTGCCTGACCTGGAGGCAGGGGCAGTGAGAGGGACCCGGGGTGGGAAGGGATGGGAAGGGATGGGCCAGGAAGGACTCTGCAGGGCCTCTCTGCAGACACACCCTCACCGCAGACACATCCACCAGCCTGAGGACACACACTCGAGTTTGGTCAATGCCCCCACAGTGCACAGAAACACCCACCGCTCTCCACCCCCATCCCGCAGAGCCCCTAACACATACACTCCTAACATGGAAATCCTTACAGCACTTGCAGCCATACCATACAAGTGCACAGGACATACCCGAATACACACACACACACAGGTCCAATGTCACAGCACTGTGACACACTATCATCCTCACCCACATTCCCCAGGTCTCTCTGGGTCAAGTTCTGGGGACGCCAAGGGACAGCAGCCCTCTGTTGGGCTCTTCGACCAGTCTGGGTTAGCAAGACAGGGCAGCCTCACAACGGCAGGGCTCCAGGCCTTTGGGCTTAGAAGGAACCAAAAAAAAGAGAGGAAGGTGCACACTTGGCATCTGCATGCACGTCTACCAAGATAAGCATTCCCTGTCTCCTGGGGTGGCACGGGCTGATCCTGGGCCACTTCTAAATGACAAAATAATTCTTCTTTGGGTGGAAATGAAGGCTTACAACGTCACCTCTGTCCAAACAGCTAGGCACTGCTCTCAAAGAAGTCACAATGCCCATGTCCTGCTGAGATTTCACGTGGTGACCCTCTTCTCCTTGCCCTCTGACAGCTGCGAGGGGTTAGGGACACAGCTGTTCCTTGGCCTGGAGGTGGCTGAGGGGGGTGCAAGCGGCACCAGCACACGCGTGTGCAGACACGAGTACCTCAGGTGCAGACACTCGGGCAGGCAGGCCATATAGCTCCATGCCGAACCCACACACGGGAAGGAAGGAGGCAGCCCCTGGTCTGCACCAGGCCTGTCCCTGACCCCTTAGTGGGGAAAAACTCTCAAGGCCTCTAAGTAGGTGGGAGAAAGGGCTCTAAACTTATCTCAGTTCCCAGAGGCACTGGCTAGCTCTGGTCACTCTCACGAGAGGACAGTTACCACTTATTAACCCTCCCAATCGGCAATTGGCCTCAATTAACGGGAACCTCTTAAGCCCCCTTGTCTGATCCTTTGGGGCCAAGGTCAGGCATGAATAGACCTTGAACACGCCCTTCAATTTGCCCCCAGTGCAGATTCCTTTGTCTGCCACCCTGCACCTGGCCAGCTCTTGCCTAGCAATGAGGCTTCCATCCTGTCCCTCAATCACCCTCACTCTCAACGCCTCTCAGGCCCAGATACCACTTTTTTTCTCTACCTAGACCTTCCCACCACTGTAGAAACTGAGATTCTCTCTCCAAAATGTGAGGAAAAAACCCCCAAATGGTCAAACGCGAATCTGAATGACCATGTGGGCATAGGGTCCAGGACGGGACAGAGCTGCGTGCAGGCCAGGCCTTGGCATGGAGAGGCGAGAGCCCCCCTGCCCCAAGCTCGGCTTTGGGGAGGGGCCTCCGCATTGGTGTTCTCTGTCCCTCACAAATGAAACCACACGGGCTCTGCTGTGACCCTCTTATTACACACTGTCACTTCCACAAAAGGTTATGTCTGAGAACCGAAACTCTTCCCGCATGTGAAGTGCAACAGCGTTTTTAAAAATGCACAGGAAAACACAGCAACCTGAGAGCCAGCTTTTACAGTAGCCCAGATCAAATGAGCACCGAACTAGGAGTCGAGAGTAGTGCTCCTTGTCAGACTCCTGCCCTCGCTAGGCCCCAAAGCATGCCACCTCCCCTCTCCTTTGCAGCTACAATGTGTCCATCAGGGATGGTGGGAGGGGTATATAAATGGTTGGGTCGTGGTATGGAACCAGCAGTGTCCCGCCAGGGAGAGGGTTCAGGCTTTGCCTCCAGCACGCTATAACCTTGACCCTGAGAAGAGCGCTGGGCATCAATGCCCAAGCCCTCAGAGCCCTCTCCTACCTCCTCACTCCTCCCGGGCAGACAGTCACACAGTGCCCACCTGCGGGTGCTGCCAGTGGACGCCCTTTCCTGAGGTCTCGGCTGGAGGTGCTCAGCAGTTCCTCTGAGGGTGGAGGTTTGCTCTGCACAGGGCAGCCCTGCAGTGGAGGCGGGGGAGGTCGGGGTGAGAAGAGGGCTTGGGGGGAGGCTGTGTTCTAAAGGGAAAGGAGCTACACCTCCCAGACTCTCCCCCTCCTGCCCTCTCCCAAAGGCTCTTCCTTCTGCCTTTTCCTGGGTCTGGGTACATTTCTCCTTCTCTGTGCCAAGCCTTCTTTTAGGGAATTACAATCTGCTTGGCTTTAATTACTGGTCCCCAAGGATCACCACCTCTTTCCACGGCCATGACTTAATGATCCCTCCCAGGGCTAAATGAGAAGCTGCAGGCCTGGGCCAGGTCCCTGCTTCCCTCTGGAGCAGCGTCCACACAACAGGGCAGCGGGGAGGCAGTTCACAAGGGAAGAACGCAAGGAGGAAGCGCCAGTCCAGTGTGGGCCCCACCAGTTAGAATTGGAACACTCAGGAGATCTGAGGTCAGGAACTCTGAATTTCCCTAAAATCTGAGAAATCAGGAATTCTGAGGGAGGAAACTGAGGCTCTGGAAGGAGAATTGGCAGCAGCAGGCCCTCCAGGCTTTCCTGGCCCTCCTTGCTTCGTGCTCAGGTGTCACGCCACCATGGCCCTTGCAGGGGAGCCCCTCTTCTTGTTTGGCCTGTACCCTCTGTCCCGTCACTGCGGTCCAGTTACCTCTGCCTCCACTTCTGCCTATACCTCCTCTGTTCCCACCAACCACCTAAACTTCTGGAATTCTCCTGGGCCTCTGCCTCCTCCAAGTCTCCCTGCATGCTGCGTAACACTGCCTCCTGCTGTGAAATGTGTCCCCTCCCAGGTCTGGGGCACTGGCTCCTTCCTTCAGGAGGCCCGCACCAACTCTCCTGAGCAGGACCTGGATGTGCCTCCTCTGAGTCAAACCCATGAGGCTGTGTGCTGGATGCTGGACAAGAAAGTGAAGGAAATGAACCTCGACCTGTAAACCAGGCACCCCACTCCTCTCCCTGCTGACCCTGTCAATGGGAACAGCTGTAGGGACTTCACCATCATGCAAGGAGGAGGACCAGACGGGGCCAGGCCGTGGTGAGCCATGTAAACAGGGTCCGGGCACCCCTGTGTGGGCCCTCTGCTCCCACCCTCTCACCTCTAAGAGCTGGGCGGGTGTGGGCTGTGCAAGAGGCTGACATCATGCACAGTTCTCAGGGCCTGCAGACGGAAATTCTCGGGTGGTTTTAGTGACCCAGGGAAGCTGCGAACTAGAGGCTGGGGTCCAAAACTGGCCACAGGTGGGTTGCTGGATTAGATTACAACATACACAAACCAGATGTCATGAAAACATCTGATTCCCAAGAAGGTGGATGATGGACACCACATATGCCACCCTGGCAGAGTAGAGCTGCCACCCCTCAGGAGAGCCAGGCACCCCCCCATCCCCATCCCCACTCTCATTAGCATGGCCTGCTGCTCCTGCAGGCCTTAGAGGTCGGTGTTCATTAGGCAAACACAAGTTTATCTCCTGATCACTCCCCCAAGGCACAGGTTTGTAATTCACGAAGAAACTGATGCTTTGACCCCTGGCAGTGATGACAGGAAGCTTCTCAGGCCCCCATGAAAGGCAAGAACGGGAGATTCCGCAGAAAGACAGGTGCCACACAGCTCCAGGGGCTCTGAGGAAGTGGCACCTTGCAGGGATGGCCTGTGGTGGGCAGGGTCTCCCTGTCCGCTTCAGTGCAAAGGGCTTTCTGTGGAGTGAGCCAACACCTGCCAGTCTCTCTCCCAGCTCTGCCCTCAGGAATGTGTGGAGGCTCACTTTTTGCTCCCATCTGCCCCCTCTAATTCTTCACAACATTATTTCTGGACCCAGAACCCTACCCTTGGTCAAGTTTCCCCTAAGAATGTGGGACCTGGTCCAAGAGAAACATCCCCTCCCTTTTTCCATTCTACCTTTGATAATGCAGCTTCAGGGGGAGGGTGAAGTCCAATGAACTTCTTAGATCCCTGGAGGCTCATACTGAGATGACGGTCCCCTCGACCCCAGCCTGTCTCCTAGAGAGCAGAAAAGCGGTAACATCAGGTCTCTCTCCACAGAAGCCTGCATGCCCCTGCTGTGGCCACACACAGGTGCCCTGAACGGACAGGTGCACAGATGACACTTTATGAGCCCCTCTGTGTGCCTGGATGCTGCCAGGCACTTGAATGAACTTGACCTGGTTTCCCTTACCTTCCCAACAGTCCTATCAGGAAAAAGCTATGATCCCCACTGCACAAAGAGGAAACTGAGGTGCAAAGAAGTGAAAAAAACCCTTGCTCGTGGCTAGAGCTCTTGAGTGCTTCCGGATGTGACCGACCTAAGGCCAGGTCTCCCAAGTGCCAAGGTGAGCCTGCTCACACGGCACCTACACTCTCACGGACCGCAGCACTGGGTTCCAGGGCACAGACTGAGGGCCACCTGCCTTATTATTATTATGACTTCTTTTTTCTGTTTTTATTTTAGTTTATTTATTTATTTCCAGAGGGAGGGAAAGGGGGAGAAAAACATCAACGTGTGGTTGCTTTTCCTGTGCCCCCTACTGGGGACCCGGCCCACAACCCAGGCATGTGCCCTGATTGGGAATGGAACCAGCAACCCTTTGGTTCGCAGGCCGGGGCACAATCCACTGAGCCACACAAGCCAGGGCTTAACTTCTTTTTTTTCTATCACTGCAGTCCTTCTGGGCCAACTGTGGCTGAGGTGACCAGGCAAGGCAGCACATGACTAGGCCCAGACTTCTAGTAAGATCATGGGGGCGTGTGTGGATACCCAGGAGTGTGGTGGCTGGCAGGCCCCACGGGGCACCTGTGGCGGGTCTGCTGCAGAATCATCAGCCACCTCGGGGAACAGTGGGAGGGAGTAGGGTAAGGCCCAACCCAGGCTGGCAAAGATGACATGAGTCAGATCAGAGCTGCCCCAGCTGGCGAGTCCTGACGTTCCCCATGGAACGGACATTATGGCCCTACATGCTGTGCAGCTTGGCCTTCCAAAAGGAACCCCCGGGGTGCCAGGGACAGTGAGGCCTCAGCTCCCCAGGGGTCATGCAGAGGGAGGGCCCCTCGCTGTGACTCTGGGGACTGCTGGGAGCTAGAAAGGGGGTCTGGGCCTTGGGGTCAGAGGACTGGGTCCAGCCCGGGGTCCCCAACCTCTGGCGCTGTGACCTCAAGCATGTCACTTGTCTGTAAAACCAGAACCACAAATACTGACTCACAGGCTCAGTGTTAACAATCAGGCTCAGTGCCAGGCACGAGTGGGGATCCATGGGGCCTGGTGGCGACCACCCAGCTCCTGGAACCTCAGAGAGCACCACCTACAGGAGCGAGTGTCTTTAAAATTCAAAGGAGTAGTTCCAATCAACCTCCTCACATCCCCCAACCCCCAGCCACTCAGTTCTCCCACGGCAAGCTCCCCTCCGTGGGCTGGGGCTCGGCTGGCTGTGCCCTGCAGTGGGACCCTGCCTCATTTTACGTCCTCTGCTCTCAGCCTCACCCTCTCCCTCACTGGGCGATGTGAGCAGGAATGGCTCAATCAGGACAGAATCGTTTTTAATTAATGTGCAGATCATTTCACAGGCTAATCTCCTTGGAGACCAGAGGGAAGATGGTCTTTTAAGATTTTCTTTTGCCTTCCTCCATCCACCCTCCAAGTTGAAGGTTGCCCCCAACCCTTTCACCCACTCTGCCACAACCTTGCAAGCAGCACGAAAGCTTGCTGCCTGGACCCCTCTTGGGGCCACTAGGAGGTAAATGTGTGTTCAAACTGTCACACATAAAATGTGCCCAAGCTTGGGGGCACGCTCTCCAGAAATGCGCAAAAGGCATGAGAGACTCACAGGGACACACACAGATTCGCGTGTACATGTTTCAAAGCTAGAAGGCACACAGACCCCTTAAGAAATAAACAGAATCTGAGGCACATAAATGTGGGTACACACATGCCCAGGCCGGCAGGCACCCCAACTCCCAAGAACACACGAACAGCACCTGACATAGACACAAACACGCAGGCACCCACGGAGGCGGTGTGCCTATGGGGACAGGTCCCGGTACAGAGACACCCACACTCATGGTGGTGGTGGGGGGGGTGCTCTCCAAGCCTTCCTGGCCCGCGGACCTGCTGGCAGGGAGACAAACAAAGGCCCTTCCCTGCACTGGGAAGTCAGAGCTACAGTTGCCTCACCTCCACAAACACCCCGGCCCCAGCATCCAAAGTTGGGGTGTCCTGCAACCTGTCCCACTGGGGAACCCATGAACAGAGAAGCCACCAACATCTTGCCTCCCTGTCACCTGGGTGGCACCTGGTCTGTCTGGATCCTTCTGAGCCCCAGAGCCCCCCTCCCTGCCAAACAGTTGTTCCAGCCTGCCCTGGCAGCGTCCCGGGATGTCCAGCCTTTCCTGGCCATCCAGCTCTGGCCGTCCCCAACACCACACTGGGAGTGGTGCCCTCAGCTTCTCCCCTGGGTGCCCAGTGAGGCTGGGGGGAAGAGATTCTTTCTCTGTCTTCATTTTAAATACGTCCTTTCCTTCCCCCATCTTCTTCCTTTCTGACCTCCCCTCCCTCTTTTCTTTTCTTTCCTTTTTGTAAAGAATTTTTTTGGGTGACACTGGTTCATAAAATCATACAGGTTTTCCTCTTCCCTCTTTTCTAATCCCTTCCTTTTTCTCTCCTTGTCTCCCCTACCACCCTTTTCTCCTCTTCCTTGCTTACCCTTCCTCCCCAGGGCAGGGGGGCGGGGCCTCCTTGGGTCAATCTGAGATCAGAGGGAGAGTTGAAGATAGAGCTGGGCCACCCCCACTCCCCTAAAGCGGGCTACTGTGCCAACCACCGCTCCCAGCTCCTGAACAGACCCAGAGTTCGGTCTCTCATGAGTAGGCTGCGGTGCAAGGGCAGGGGCCTAGCCACTGAGCCCCTCTGACTTCTGCAGCCCTACTCCCTCAACGCACCTACTTTGGATTGTCGGCAAAGAGAAAGGGCGAGTGGGGAAAAGGCGGGCCACAGGGACCGAATGCCTGGCAAGTGGCAGGCTGATAACGTCGGCGACCCCGGAGCCCATGGACACGGCCAGCAGGCACAACACAGAAGGGCTTAGGAGCCTGTCTGACTCTCCAGGGGGTGGGCATGCTGGGTGCTTCTGCTCCCGCGGTATGTCAGTGCTCCCACCTGTGAGGTGGGCAAGGTCAGGCTAGGGGGCCCTAGGGACTCTCCCAGGATGCAGGAACCAGAGTGGCAGATCCATAACCCATCACAGGCTGCTGCAGCGCCCAGCAACGGCTGCGTGACCTTGGGACTCGCTTCCTGCCTCTGGGCACAGTCTCCTCCTCTGGCAAAGGAGGAGGGGTCATGCAGGTGATTCACTGCCGTGGCTCTTTTTGGTTCTGGTAGAAGGTTCTAGATTGTGCTGGAAGAAAAGAATAATGTGCCCTTCTCCAGGAAAAATGAGAAGCCCACTTCTCCTACTGCAGGCATGTCGGAGCCTTTGGCATCAGCAGAATCACTTTCAGGAAATCATCTTAAACCTCAAAAAAAGCTTTTACATAAAATATATCCACTACCTCATTCATCAGGAGCATCCAGAATGCGGCACAAAACGGGGAATGTTAAGTAAACGGTGGTACATCCACCAGATTGAAAGAGCCTGAAGACATGGTGTTTACGGAGAGCTGGTTACAAAACAGGAAAAGGCTCCCGTTAGCGTTGCCAAAGGAGAAAGCAGAATATACATCTGAATACAGAGAATGACGACAAAGCCTCTAAAAAACAAACCAACCATCAGGTCCACAAAGACTGCAAAGTGGCATCTAAATAGTACCGTGGTGGTAGCTCACTGTCAGTAACCTTCTTTGTTTCTTTCTATTTTTCACATTTTCTATGAACTGTATTTTAAAATGCTTACATCAAAAAGGTCTTTTAAAAAAATAACTAAATGCCTCCGATTGAGAAACCTTCCTCTTTCATTCATGTATTCATTCATTCATCACTGATTCATTCACTCCGGCGTTTGTCCAGCCGAGGCGAGGGCTCCTCTCGTGCCTGGCCTCAGGGCTCGAAGATCCGCAGGGAATGCCTCTCCCCCGCAGGAAACGGAAATGCAGGGTGGGTGGGGAAGAGGGAAGACAGACCCTCAGATGACTGTACAGCAAGGGGCTTGTGCCAAGATGGGCCCTTTCTCCGGTGAGTGAGGAGAAATGAGTCCTGGGAATGGGGCCCGCCTTCAGCACCCAGGGTCCCACAGTCTGGCCTGAGGGTAAGGAGTTCACCCTTAGCCATCAAGCCTCCAGCTATGCGTGGTGAGGATGGAGGTGGCAAATGGGGCAAGTGCAGACGGGGTGGGGGTTTGGGGGGACCAGTCCCCCTGGCCATTCTGCTTCTAGTTCCTGTGTCCCTGACCCTGGCAACTAACCCCTTTTCAAAGCCTCAGGGCCACAGGCTGCTCCCTGACTGCAACACCCCCTCTCGAGCTCTAATTTCAGTCTCCCCTAAGGTCCCTGAATGAGGCACCACCCAGCCAGGCCCTGCCCCGCTGCAGCTGCAGCAAAGGGAGCACCGGCTAGGGAATCTACTAGCTTCCTCACTGTCAGCAAGTCAAGGGGTCCAAGTCTACCTTCCTGCTGTGTGGGGAGAACAGGCATCTGGGGAGGGCCAACTCTCTCTGCTCCTGGACCAAGCCACAGAAAGGCCTGAAACCGTTTGCCACCGCCTCCCAAGGTGCCTCCCCATTCCCCCCAGAACTGTCACTTTAAGTAGGGAGAGGTTCCTTCACCTGCCTGGGAGTCCATCTCCGGGTCCTTGGCTAGCCATTTGCAAGCGCCTGGCGATCCAATTAAGGCAAGCTCTTCCTCACCTCCACTTCTGTTCCAGCCAGCCCTTCACCCCTTCCACACCCCCTACAGGAGCAGAAGGGTCTGCGAGCCGTGAGTGCCAAGAAACTGCTGACCTGGCAGCCCCCACTTTGAGTTGAGCTCCCCTCAGGGTTGCGACCCCCCCAAATTTCCCTTGGCTAGCACGCCCTTCCCATGGCCCCAGTGGAAAGAGAAGTTCCCACCACTCTCCTCGTCCAGCCCTCGAGGGAGGGGACGAGGTGTTCGAATCACCGGGTCACCAGAGCAGCATCTGCTGTGGATCGCAAGAGACAAACACTTCGTCACACACACATCACCCGTGGGATCACCTCTGAAGCCCGCATTGTACGTGAGGGGAGGAGGCGAGGTTGGGGGGGCCTCTGATGATCCTGAAGGCACCAGCCAATCACCAAGCCCAAGAGGGGCTCCAATCCACCACCCCCGCGGAAAACCTAGGCCTTTGGCCACCCGCGGCCTCTCACCTTGCCCCCGCCCCCAACCCTCAAGGCGCCATCCACTTCAAGGTCTCTAACCCAAACAAGCCCCTCCCCCTCCCGCAAAGGGTCAGCAGCCCCAGGAGAGATCAGGCTACCACCAACCCCCACCCGACAGCAGAAACGCAAGATTTCATTGTCAGCCTGGCCTTTCGGGCACGAGATCCAGCAGGCGCTGGCTCGGGGAGTGGGGAGGGGTCTCCAGGGGGAGTGTTTGAAGCTGCTGCTCCAGCTCGGTACAGATCCGGAAGCCGCTGGGGGTGGGAGGAAGGGAGGGGGTGGCAGAGCACGACCTTAAGCGCTAGTGGCGGAGCCGTGCTGGAGGCCAGAGGAAGCACCCGGAGGCGACAGGGGCGCCAAGTTCCCCGGGAGGCTGCGCTCTCGGGAAGTTTCCCACCGGTTGCAGAAAGCAGGACAGGGCGCGCAGACGGCCCTCGCCGGCCTGACCAGGTCGCAGATTGCGAACTTCAGCAAAACTCTTTCCTTCGGCGTCCCTCACCACCCCATCCGCGGCCACCAGCCCCTCCATCTCGGTACTGCGTTCCGCCAGTACCACTGTCGCCGAGACCATGGAGGAAAGAGAAGGGAATCCCCATTCCCAGCACAACCAAACTATGGCCAAAATTTTTTTAAAAAGGAAAGAAATCCCTTCTGAGGCCAATTCCCTCAATCGGCATGGAAAACCCCCAAACAGGCAAATCTGTAACTGCAGCCAAGATTGTGGCATGCGCGGGAGGGGTGCCGGCAGGGACCCCCGCCGGCAGCCCCAGGTTGTAGCAGGTCTGGGCGCCGTGGCGGCAGGGCATCCGGCAGCCCTCGAACCCCAGAGCGGCTCCCCAAAGACACAAAGCTCTGCCGCCAACAATACCTGCGGGCTCCTCCTGGGTCTCCCAACCGGTGCTGCACGTCTTGCCGTCTCTCTTTCCCCAGGCAGTCTTTCTCCTCCTCGAGCGCCGGCTCTCCCCCTCGCTTCTTCCAGAATGCGGCGGCCAGATGAGATCCTTGGGAGAAAAAAATGTGAGCGCTCGCACGATTCCTGATTCCTTTCTCTTCGCGGCCGCTCACGGGCTCGCTCCTTTCTCTCTCGCGCTCCCGCGCGCGCCGCGCCTCTCTCGCCCCGCGCTTCCTTCTCAGCAGCCCCTGCGAGCGCCCTCAGTAGCCATTATTCACGGGTCGCCGGGGGACAGGAGGTAATTAGAGACCGCCCTGTGGCCGCATCCACTCGGAAGGCGCGATGCAGGAGAGGGGGGCGCGCGCGTTCGCGCGGGGAGGGGCGCGCGACGAGGGGGCTTGGCGGCGTGCAGCCCGAGCCCCAGACGAGAGGGAGGGGAGGAGGAGGGGGCAGGAGAGCAAAGAGGGGGTGCATTTGCCGCCGGGGAGACGCTCGCAAAGCTCATGGAGGTGGGCGGGAGGCTCGCTTGGGGTCTGGGGGTGGCAGTGAGTGTCTGTCTGTGAGCGCGCGCACGCGAGCTTGTCAGATTAAAGGGGAGTGGATGCTTTAATATTTTTCCAGGGACTTACGAGCCGGTGGGTGAGCTCTTGGCGGCGCGTTTAGGTCTGTGTGTATCAGTGAGGCCGTATATTTCTGACCTGCTCTATGTGTGAATGTCACGGGGTGCGGGGGTCTGGCTGCAAGCCGTGAATGGCTGCGTCTCTGGGTCTCGGAGGGACCGAGTGATGCGGTGCCTGCGTGGGTCATGTTTTTATGCGATTGTTTATGGGGGAGGGTGTGACTGCGTGGGTGGGACTGCGCCTGTGCGGGGCTGTGTCTGTGTGAGGTTTGTGTGTGTGGGATTGTGTCTGCGTGGGCCCGAGTGTGTCTGAGGGGTGTTGTGTGTGCGTGTGGGCTCGTTTGCGATTGGGATTGCGGTTGCGGGGTCATGGGGCTGTGCATGGAAAGGGCAGTGCGCCTGTGCAGGACTGTGGGTCGGCGAGAGGCTGTGGTGTATGTCTGCAGGCAATCCTGCGTGGGGCTGCGCTCGGCGTGCGGGTCTGAGGCCTGGCAGGCGAGGTGGGGAGGAAGGGGTCTGAGTGGAGTCAGGGATCCCACCACCTCAAAAAGAGCCGCTTAAGACGCGAACAGGCTGTGATGGGATCAGGGCGTAAAGCGCCGAGTAGTGGCGGAGGAGGGGCGGGAGAGCGAAGGCGGAGAAAAAGGGAGACTTCATCCTTGCGCCCCCTCTCTCCGCACCGGAGACGCAGCTTGGAGATCCTGGCACTGGTGAGCCCCACGGTCCTAGAGGCACTGGTTTTAGAAAACCCTGCTGGACCAGGGAAGTTGCCTAAGGGCTGGGGGCAGCTGGAACCGACACTGGGGAGATCTAGCAGCAGCCCGGAAGGGAGTGGCAAGGGTTGCCTGAGGAGGCAGGTCACGGTCGGAGACAGCAGAGGACTAGGCCGAGACAAAGAAGAGCAGGCCGGGGACTTCAAGGTGGCCGGCACCTCCAGGTGCCCCCGCCGCCGAGGGGTGGCCCAGCCAGGCGCGCTAAAGGCTAGCACGTGGAACCCCGGCCCCGCTAGCGCGGGCCCCTCCTGGCCCCAGTCCCAGAGCTGCCATCGACACCAGCTCCAGAGCCCCGGGGACATGGAATTCTGCGCCCCAGGCGGGCGCAGTAGTGGGGTTCTGAACGAGCAGTAGGCGCAGCGCGGATGGGGCTGAGATTGAGCGCTGGCCTGGCCAGCGCCTTGCTAGGGCTGCTCACCGCCCATGCAGCCATTCATTCGTTCGTTCGTTCATTCATTCATTCATTCATTCACCCACCCTTTTCCCCAGACACGTGTCCGACCTGTCGTGGGTCTACTCTATTATCGATCATCATTATTGATTATTGAGCTATGGACCACACAGACTTGTCAGACCTGGCTCTCTCTCACTCTCCTCAACCCTCATCTCCGCTTCCCCTTTCAGACTCTTCTCCGTTCTGGTAGGAGAGGAGGAGCACAGGTCTTGCGGTTCAGTGATACCCAAAGCCCTATCCTCGTTTCCCACCCCCCCACTCCGCCCTACTAACGGCTCCATACATGGGGGGGCCGCTTCCTCCCACCCCTTCCCTGGCCTCACTGAGGCCCTTGGCTCTCAGGAGGGCTGCTACAGGCAGCATTTCTCCAGCCACCACCTGAGTTTCTCCCTCAGTCCAGAACCCTCTGGGCAGGGGGAGGGGGAAGTGGAAAAGGGATTCATGAAAGGGTTGCTTTGCCTCCAGGTTCTTGGCTGAGGGTTACGCAGGGGCTGGTGGCACTAGTGTGCTCCCGTGGCCTGAAGAGTCAATCCCAAAGAGTGTCCACTGGGAAACTAAAAACAGAACCCTGAGCTCTAGCTCAGACCCAATCAATCCCAATGCCCAGAGCCCCACTGTTTCCTTGCACATGCTGTTCCCTCTGCCAAGGAATCAATATCTTACTGCTAGGCCTGGAGCGTCCGGACTCCTGAGTGTGGCTGCCCAGGGACAAAGATCAACCCCCTCTCCTAGAAATGGACCCAAAATGTTCCTCTGGGCTGACCGACCCCTAGCTCACCTGTTAGGGATACAGCAGAAACAAGGGGTTGACTGCATGCGCCTACTCCCAGCCAGCAGGCCCTGGGCAGCCCAGCGCCACCCTGGGCAGCCCAGCGCCACCCTGGGCTTCCCGACTTCAAAAGGCAGACTGCTTAGTCTGACCTGGGACCAGGGTCCCTTAGTCCTAAACCTACTGGGTGAGCCAGAAGAGGCCCGGTCTGTGCATCATTAGACAAAAAAGCCCAAATCCCTGCAGGGGACCACCAAGCCAGCCATAAACTGATCCATAACCCGTCACAGTACTGCCTGACCCTCAGTCTCAGGCTGTCCCTCTCACATCCTGACCCAGCCACCTCCTCTGTGCAGACAGCCACAAGGTCAAGGCTGGCAGGTGGGACCTTCCCCAGGGAAGGGCAGGGCTACGCTCCCATCCCCTCCCTGGTTTCAGGGTGACCAGAAGAAGAAAAAAGTCCCTACAGTTGTTGACGAGACCCCACAAAATCAGGCACCACTCTGACCTCATTCCCGCCCCTCATACCGCTGTCCCGTGAGTTTATAGGCACACTCTCCTTTCAGGGCCTTTGCACTTGCTGGTCCCTCTGCCTGGAATGCCCTCCCTATCTTCTAACGCACCACTTGACTTACTTACTTGTGTGTTTTGTATTTGTCTTTGTCTGTTTGCTCACTGGTATATCCCCCATACCTGCCATGGAGCCTGGCACACATTCAGTAAGTATTTGTGAATGAATATATAAGTGGATGAAGGAATGAATGAATGAATGAGGCTGACCCCAGCCCTCCTCCTGTGAACATGACCCAGCCTGGGGCTATCTCTTCTTTGAAACAACAGTCCCTTTAGAGAACAATAGGGGTGGCTGGGGATGGAGGACACCTGGGCAAAGACAGGTCATGTGACTCACGAGAGGTCACACAGGGAGTGCAGTTCACAGATTCAGGACTCCGGGCACACGTCCTAGGGGTCTAAAGGAGTGAGATGGTAGTGGGTGGCTTATCCCAAAGGAGAGCAGAGCCCCACATCTGTTCAGGCTGCTCTGTCTTTGTTATTCCTGGCGTTGGTCTGGGGGGCAGGTGTCCAGATCCACACCTGCCAGAGGGGGACGAAAACCCCTACCTGACCAGGGCCCTTCTACAAGTGTTACATTGGAGGGTCATTAGGAGGGCCCCCTGAACAAGGATCTGCCCACCTCTGAGAGGAGAGACCTGAGCTTGGCACCATGGAAGGGCTTGTCAAGAACACCCAGCAGGACAATCTGATCCCTTCCTGGCTAAGTTTCCGGAGAGATTTTTCTCGCCTCTGCGTGGTACAGAGCAGGTGACCAATACGCATTTAGCAAGTGAATAAAGAAAGTGGCAGTGCCCAGATTCAAACTCAGGTCTGCGTGGCCCTGAAACCCTTGCTTGTTCTCTCAGACTCTACTGGCAGGACTCTATGGGACCATGATGGCAGCACCAGCACACAGCAGGTGCTCCGTAAATGCCCAGGGGGCCTCCAGCAGGGGATGCTGCCTGGCTGGCAAGATCCCTGCTCCAGCCAGCGGTCTGCCTCCACCACCCACTACAGGATTCCTAGTCCAGGCTACATGGGGAGAGGGGATCCACCCCCCTTGCTTGACAGAGAGTTCTATGGGGCAAAGCAGGGTGTTTACAGGTCTCAAAGGCCCAGTCTTTCCTGGTGAGGTGTGGCTGTGTTCAGGGCAGCCTGGGCCTGGACATGTTGCCCCTTTTTGTGCCTATCTGAGTAGCTGCTTTCATGCAGAATATGTGTCCAAAACCTACTCCAGGGTTCAATAATAAACAGGAGCAGGGAGGGGAACCCAGGCATGGGCTTCAGGAAGGCAGGCAAAGGGGTCAGCAGGGCTGCCAGATGTTGGACTCACTGACAGGCCACCAGGGACAGGGGTTACCCAGTGGTTACCCAGGTGGGCACAAGAGGCAGAGAAGAGGGGCCTGGACTCCACCCACCAGACCAGGCCAGTGCCACTGAGATCTAGAAGTTGTGTTCAAGCTCAGGCCTTGTCTGGTCATCGCAGGCCCTCCTCGCCTTGGGGCTCTGCTCTCCAAAGAGAGGGCAGAGCATCAGGCACCTCACTTGCAAGAACGAAGCCCTGAGGTCAGAGGGGGCCAGGCAGGCAGAACGTCTACTCCACACATGTGTATGGAGTAGTCAGCCAGTGGTTTCCAGTCTTTCTCCCTCAGATCAGCCACCCTTCCTGTTTCAGACACTGGGTCACTGAGGTCCAGACAGTTGACTTGCCCAGGGTCACAACTAGAGTCTAGCAGAAATATTCATCCATTAGATGGACAAATATTTATTGAGCACCAACTATGTTCCAGGCACTGTTCTAAGTGTTGAGGATTCAGAGCTAGGAATGAGACAAAGTTTCCAGTCTTTCTAGCTGTGATACTGACAACAAACAAATGAATGAGCAAAGTATGTAGTATGTTACATTGAGATGGGGCAGTGTTGTGAAAAAAAAGAAGCCAGGGAAGGGGACTGGAAGCAACTGGGAGAGGGCTTTGTTTTCACACTGGGGGCTCAGGGAACTCACACTTGAAACCATTTGAGAACAGACTTGGAAGACTAAAGTGGTAAGGCAGGCAGCTACCTGGGGGGAAGCTGCGCAGTTCGCTGGAACAGCAAGTGCACAGGCCCTGAGGTAGGAACAGGGCGGAACTTTTCAAGAAATGGCAGAGGCTGGTGTGGCTGGAACAGAGAGAGCAGTGGGTAAGTGGGAAGAGGTGACAAGGGAGTGAGATGCGGCATCTCTGCAGTATTTTGAGCACAGGAAGGACATGACCTCCCTGAGGTCCTCACAATATTCCCCTGGCTGCTGTAAAGAGAACAGGGTGGGGCCAGCGCAGGAGTGGATAGGGGGTGGGGAGTGGGCTACCGAGGTGACCTCAGCACAAGTCCAAGCAGGCAGTGACAGGGCCTGGCCAGGGTGGGGGCCACAGAGAGCTGAGAGGCATCAGATTCGGGATGGATTTTGGAGGCAGAGCTCACAGGCTCAGCTGACACATCTGTCCTGAGGAACTAGAGGAGTGGAGCTGCGGTGACCAGCCAGTCCTTCAGTGGTGACTGGTCTGGGGCAGGTTCCCAGGACTGCTGAGAGGGCACGTGCTCGGGAAGGACTGACCCCACCCCCTCTGACAGGTTAATGCCCTTGGGGCCAATCTGTTAGCTTAGCCGCGGAAGAGGCCCCATTTCTCCTGGCTGAACCAGGAACAGTGCCCTGCCTGGGTCATCACTGGGTGACCTGTCAAGTCACTTTCCCACTCTAAGCCTCAGTTTCTCTTTTTTATGAACTTGTTGGGCCCGATCAGAGACCAGGGGCCCTGTCCGCATCCTCTCCCCCACGATTCTTCCTGTCCTCCCAGACCAACTGAGTGAACCTGTGGCACAAACCTCAGGTCTGTTAACCGCTCGCTGAGCTGTGTTTACAGAGTGCCCACCAAGTGCCAGGCCTTGTCAGGAGCACCAGGGAGACAGCAGCGAACAACACCAACAGTCCCTGCCCTCCTGCACCGGCGTGATCACTAAGCAATCCCGCCCTGCTCCTCTTCCTCCCCCACCAACACGCTCCAGTGCCCGGCACTTCCTGAGAGCTGGGGCACCACAAGAAACTGAGAGCTAAACACTTGAGAAGATGCTTTCCTTTGAAAGCAAAGAACTTGATGTTTCAGCCGCGGGCAGTGGTAGGGCATCAGGGTTACGAACACCCAAGTTCCCTTCAGCTTTTACAACATTTTCAAATAGCTGGCATGTCTCGTCCCCAGGGGATGGCAGTAGAGGTCAGAGGAAAATCTGGGATCTACTTACTTAGTTTCTGGCTCAAGTTCGGGCAAGAGAAGCTGCTTGGCATCTACCTCTCTGGCCCTGGGTGGCAGTGGGGCACATCGCCATCTCTGCCTGGGCCTGGCCCTCAGCCCCATAAGGGCTGGGCTGGGCTCTGCCCACCAATGCCTGGGACTGAGACCACTTCTTTTGCCACCTGCATTTGATCTGCACAACCTTTGATCTCTACTGCCTGTGGCTTTTTCTGCCATCTGTCTGTCTATCCTTCTTTACTAGATTGTGGGAGACCACCAGATGAGGTCATACAACTTCAGACTCCAACAGGACAGACCCACCCTCTAGGGACCCTCTTCTCTGGGCTGGTCTCCAGAGGAGGAATCTCAACCTCTCTGTGACCTCTCCCCCCTCATCCCGTAGCCCCCTCACCCATGCCAGGGCAGCCTGCAGTCCCCCCCCCCACCCCCACTGGCATTCACCTGTCTTCCTCAGCATCTGAGTGCCCTGGAAGATGCTGAACTTGTGTCCCTGAACTAGGAAGAGGCAAGGCCCTAGGTTCAGAGTGCTGTGGCTGCAGGAAGGGCTGGAGAGGGGGATTGGAATGAATGGAAAAAGAGGGCAGCTGGAAAGGAAGGCAGACAGGGAGATGGGGAGAGAGAAGGGAGAAAGGTGACAGATGAGGGGAGAATTGAGAAAGGGAGCAAATGAGGAAGAGGAAATGGGCGAGGAGAGGGGAGGGCTCCAGAGAGACCTGAAGGGACGGTGCCAGGAGAGGGGTACACAGGGATCCACACCCGCAGCCTCCAGGTTTGGGGTGGTACTGCCCCTGCTCTACATTCTCTGGCCAGAGGACACCCCTTTGTTCTAGGCTGTGACCAAGGTTGCCCACGCCTGGCATATCTGGCCTGGCTGGGATCCTGTCACAGCCATAGAAGCCGTTCACAGAGCCCCATGCCTGCGTGATGCCCAGCAGGGCCCACAGGAGCCTGTGCAGCCTGTTCCCTACCTTTTGAGGTATAGCCCAGTGCTCAAACCCACACTCTTGGCCAGGAAGCTACCGAGAAGCTGAGGACAATGGTGTGGCTGAGGCCTATCCAGTCCCCTGTGCCAATATAGATAGACCCCTGACCCCAGCCACTGACTGACCCCTGCCTTCTGCCATGAATGGACTTCTGACCCCAGCCATAGTCTCTAGCCACGTACTATAGACCTCTGACCCCAGGCCCAGTCTGAGCCTGAACCCCGATGCTGGCAGAGGAGCACTGTGTGACTATCCTGTGGACACATTCCACCAGGCCATCAGGGACCATGTGGGAGGCTCAGAGCCACCCCACCCCTGAGATAAGCAGCATCATCAGCCTCGAACACATTCTACACTGAGACCTCAGGGCCGCATGGTGACTAAGGAGAGCCTGAGGCCCCTAGCACTTTCCCCATGCCTGGGCCAGTCTGAGCAGGCCGGACACACACACACACAGACACAGCCTGAGTCAGACAGACCTGCACCTACACCACCATCAGACTCACAGGCCAGGCGCAAGACCCTCACATACAGGCACACACGCAGAGACACACTCAGCCTGAGACACACAGGCGCCAGCAGACAGACGCCCACCAAAGCCCTGCACACAGTGCAGTCTGGCCCCACCCCCCTTCTCACTGGGCCACACAGCCACTCCCACCCAGGCCCAGTGGGTCCCCAGGCGCCTGAGAAGGGGAATGATGACATCCCTCCTCCTTTCCTTCTGAGAGGCTGGGAAACCCTCGGGCCCCTCCCTTGGCCCCGGCAGCCTCCTCTGCTTGCCAGGAAGGGAACCCCAGGAGAGGGGGGCTGGCATCACTCCCTGTCCTCCAGACTCAGGGCTGTCGCAGAGCCCCTGGCTTTACAGAAAAGCCCTTGTCACACAATGGATAGGAGCTACGGGGACAGGCATAAACACACACTCCCACAGGTGGGACAACTACGTGACACACTATCTGTGTGCGCACACTCACAAGATGACACACGTGTGCTAACATGCGCACAGGAGGTATAAAGAGTGACACAGATGCCCACATAGGGGACACAAGGCCCCCTGGAGAAGAGTGTGTGCCCGCCCACACACACACACACACACACACACACACACACACACACCTCTGCTTCCACCAACCCTGTGTTCCCTGACCCCCGGGGCAAGGGCCTCAGAGCTCCCGGGGGTCCTGGGGGTCTCGGGTGGCTCAACCACTCCTCAAAGGACCCCTCCGGCCCCTTCTCAGCTCAGCTCAGAGCCCCACAGCCCCTGCCCTCCCTCGGCCTGGTGGTACCATGGATGCCAGCTAGTCTAGGGCTTCTCCTGGCCCCCTGCCCTCAGTCCCATACTGGTGAGGACCCCTGAAGTCCCCCTGACTTCTCAGCTGCTGCCTGGACCTGGGCAGGGTTGGCCAGGTCCCTCCCTGCTCTGGGAGCCTCTGTCCCTGGGATCAGAGAGGAGGCTCAGCCTCGGGGGGGCGGGGGGGGCCGAGGGAGTCCCTGAGTCTCAGACCGTTCTGACGGGAGGCCTTCCCCAGGTGGGGGTGCCAGGTCTGCAGGGGCCACCTGTGAAGGGTGAGAAGAAAACCGCTGAGTGAAGGAGGGCTGGGTGGGAAGAGCATTCCCTGTGCTGTATGGGTTTGTACTAAGTGTGCACACGGGGAGGGGAAGGGAGTGAGGGGCAGGGGGGAGGAGGGGGAGGAGGGGAGACTCTTGTGCCTGTACTTTTCCTTCTGGTTTGGCTTCATCCCAAAGTTCCCTGATGGGACTCAGGTGACTGTCCCCCGGGTTGGAGGGTGGCATTCAAAGACAGTGCTAATTCTGCCAAGCACTCCTCATGGGTCCTCCCAGCAGTCCTTTGAGGTGGGTGTCCTTTGCCCATTTTAGAGATGTGGAAACTGAGGCTCAAAGAGCAGAGGAGAGACGCACGAGCCCGAGTGGCTTCAGGTTGAGCCTGAGCCCCTGCCCTGCCTTGTGCACTTCTCACAGAGGTGTTCTTGTTCCCTGTTAGGCCCAGGGCCCAGCTCAGGGCAGCCCGGATGGCATGCATGCGGAGGAAGGAGACAGACACCTGGCTTCAGCCACCCACCTGGGGGATGAGGTCATGGTTCCCTCCCTCCCCATACACCCTAAAACAGGCAAGGTGCTGCCCTGCCCGCCACCCAGGCAAGCCTAGCTCTGTGGCATCCTGGCTGTGTGTCCCTGGGAAGCACCACACTCTCTCTGGGCCCAGTTGCCACAGCTGTAATGAGGGCTAATGCTTCTGCTCCTGCTTAGCTCGCAGGGAGGCAGTGGCAGAGGGGGTGTGATATGGGCAGGAAAGCAGACTTCTAAGCCATATAATGTCTCTCTCCCTAAACTTAGCAAAAAGCTCACAGTCTGAGACCAGAAGAGGCATCTATGAGAGCAGCTATGGGGGTCCTTCACTGGGGAGGCCAAAGCCAGGTCCAATCAACCACAGTTAGTATGTCCTTCCAGTCCTGTTTCCATCCCTGCTGTGGGGAGAGGTTACGGTTGCTGGTTGGTCAGCTTTCGTGCACAGCCCACACCACTCCCAAACTGTGTGATGACAGCCACGCCCAGCTGCCTCCCATCACACTTGAGTCTCAGTGTTTTCACTTTTAAAATGGGAGGACAGCCAGGCCATTGAGGACAGATGGAAACTGGCAGGTGAAGGTCACCGGGGTTTGCCACATTGTCATCATTCCCTCCTGGCCCATGGAGAGAGCTGAGTTTCCACCTCTGGGGCAAGTATGAAACCCCGACTTCATGGTGCTGGTCTGGATGTCTAATTTGTAAATCTGGGGTGAAGGCCCACCCCCATACTTTGTCCCCAGAGTCAAATGACTACACCTGTGCTCTGGGCTATTAGTCCCTGAGTCCTTTTACAACCTCCCAGAGGCCAAGTGAGGGTTGGGGCAAGGAGGGGCCTGGCGCCCCTTGCTACAGACCCAGGAACTGGGGCTCAGAGCAGGAGCTGAGGAGGGTAGAAGCAAAAGAAAGACAGATTTCACTTCCATATAAGGAAGAGCTCGCTGACAGGCACAGCTGCCCAGAAATGGAATGAACGAGCTGCCTTGGGCGGCAGAGTGACCAGTGGACCAAGGGGTGCAAACTGAAGGAGGTGGTCTTTGGGTGGAAACGTCAGGCAGACAGCTTGGATACGACCCAGGAGAAGGCCAATGGGACCCCTGGTTCTGCAGCCTGGCCAAGGCCATGTGAACAGGGGTGCAACTGCAGAAGGTCCATGCTGGGGCCAGAGCAGGAGACCCTGCCCCGCAAAAGCCCGGCAGACCGAGCTCCAGAGCTCCGGTGGGATGGGTGAGAGCAGGAGTGGGGCCCCTCCAGATCAGCCCCCTCCCACTGGGTCACAAAGCATTCATTTTTTAGAGAGGAATACCTACATGCAATTTTTAAAGTTGGGACATACACGAAAGTGCAAAGGAAAAAGGGCATCCAGGCCCCTCCTCCCCTGGTGACAGCTACTATTGCCTCCAGTCTTCTCTGTGCACGTCAATTCTGGCTAGAAATCCTGGTGGGCTCTAAATTTTATTGAGATACAATTCACCCTTTTCAAGTGGTTTTGGTGTATTCACCTGGTTGTGCAACTATTGCCACCACCACCTAATTTCAGAACCTTTGCCTCCCCCGCAAGAGGAGCCCCTCCCCGAGGGCAGTCCTGCCCACTCTCCCCCACACTGTAGGCCCTGCCAGCCACCGCTACAGCCTAGTGAGTGCAGTCACAGCTTCCCAGCCTCCCTGTGCCTACCCCTGCCCCCTCCAGCCAGACAGAGCCTGGCAAAGCCCAAGTGGGGCCACACCCTTCCCTCCCTCAGAACACTCCCTGGCTCCCACCTCACACCTGAGTTGAGACCAAAGTCATACCTGGGCCTCCAATCCCCGGTGCACTCTGAGCCCTGCTACCTATGGCCTCAGAGCCTCCCGCTCTCACCGAAGCTCCCTCTGCTCTAGCCCAGCTAGACTCTTCAAACGGCTGCTCCTTCTCCCTGGAACACACTTCTCCTGTCGTCCACCCACCCAGCCCCCCACCTCCTAGCCCTGCGGCCCCACCTCATTCTCCATAACACTGTCCCCTGATAGATCACTGCTCCCTGACTTCTCCCCACTAAGATGGTAGTTCCATCACTCGGTGTCTTGTTCACACCCAGTGCAGTTACACCTCAGTGAATGTTTGTGCTGTTTCCAATAATACAAACAATATCCGAGGAGCACTGCCAACCCAAGCGCTCACAGAACAGACATTGTGAGCTGGCAGCCCCCGCCTGTGCACGTGCGCAGTTCAAACCGCACGGTGCCTTTTATTAATTGAACCAGGAGAGGTCACACAAAAATCCAAATTCCTGCTTCTCTTGAAAACACAGCTCTGGCTGTCCAGGGCTGCACACCCACATGACAACCATCAGCAGGCACTGAACGGCTGGGCCCGGGGGCACTGGCGCCCTAGCTCTGGAGTGGAGGGCTGCCTCTGCCAGGTGGGCCCTTCACAGGCAGAAGGCTGTGAGGTCCTAGGAGAAGAACATTTTGTTGCCCCTCAGAGACGCCCCAGATATGGCCCCGGAGGGACGGCTTCCCTCCAGGAGCAGCTGGAGTACTCCCCTGTGGATTCTCCCTGCCTGACCCAGCCCACCTCTTCTCTGCCTTTCCTTTCCAGGCTCACCAAGCTCCTTGTCACCCTTTGCAGCCACTATGCCCTGTGCCTGCTCTCAAATTCATCCTTGTCTTCTAAGAGGCTCCCTAGGGCCTGTCCAGGGGGCTGGACATACCTTGTGAGCTAGGAGAGGAAAGGGGTATGACCTCCCCGTCCCCAGCTCACCCGGGCCAAGGAGGCTCTTGGGAAGCTTTGTCGAAGAACTGAATGAACAGCACCCACCCTGAGAGCCAGGAGGATTTAAGGGATAACACACGCACCTAGAAGGGTCCAACTGAGTCACAGTGTCCACACACACTTGTTAATCACCTACAGTGTGCCAGTGCACAGAGGCACAATGAAAGAACAGCTGGGGAAGGCCTACAGTGGGGACACGGGCCCAGAGAGAAGGCGGGAGGGCTGGAGCCCTGGCAGGAGCTGCTGCAGTTGCGTGTGTTGTGCGAGAGCGTGCGCATGCACGCTGGTGAAGGAGGGGCTCCACAGTGGGCAGTGTTCTCCTGGGGCCTCAGTCCCACCTGCACCCAGGCCTCCCAAATCAGCAGCCTCTTTGGCCGCACAGCCCAGCCCTGCCCCCCACTCTGGGGAGGTTTTCTGGTGCTTCCTGGGCTGTGCCTTCCCATCCATCAGGATTTCGCTGCATTCCTGTGAGTCATTCTCCAAACAAACCCAGGGAGCGGGAGGAGGGAACCCGAGGGGAGAGGGAGGCTGGATGCAAACCGGGCCCTGCCTCCTCCCCTTGCCTGCTCTCCAACTCTCATGCATGCATGGGGCCTCCCACCAGGAGAACTCTGGAGTAAGTGTCTGGTCAGTCTGTGCCATGGACTTGCTGTGTGACCTTGGGCAAGGCCCTTGCCCTCTCTGGGGCTCTGTAGAAAATAACCCTGGAGGTCTCCATCTGAAAGATGCATGAGCTTCTGAAGGAACTGTCAGTCTCCAGTGAGGCAGGGACGGGGTTGCGGGGAAGGTGTGCCCTAGTGTCCTTGAGGCAACCTCTGCCCACTTCCTTGTCTCAGGTCCCTCACCTTGGAAATGAGGAGAAGGCAAGCCCTCAGCAGGCACAGGGAATGAGAGTACATCCTCCAGGTACAGCTGGGCAGTGGCCAAAGCACAGGCAGACACCTCATGCCAATCCCAGGGCCCAGGCCAGCCACCAGTTCCAGCCCAGTGCCATCGAGGCCTGCACTGAGGCCAGTCTGTGCAGGCCTTTCCCAGGTGGAGAGGGGTCCAGAATGGGAGGACAGCCTTGGGCAGACCCCAGCTTTGGGGATGGGAGAGGAGACCCGCTGAAAAATGGAGAAACCCCCAAACCAGCCATGAGGAGGGAGCCTCTAGCTGTGGGAGTGGGGGGGGGGTATACATGCATGTGCATGTTCACAGGACAGCTCCCCAGGAGTCAGTGGCTGTTTTGCCCTGAAGAGCTGGCTTCTGAGTCATCGTCACTGAGCCACCACCGCTGACTGGTGGGTGTGTGCAACAGCCTAATCCCTGTGCATGTGGGTCTGTGTGTGCTCTTGTGTCCTCAGAGCCCCAGAGCAAGTGTATGTGACCACATGGCCAAGGGCTGGCTGGCAGTGAGAAGGGGGTGTGAGTGTCCATGAGTGTGCCACAGGCAGCAGGGTGTGCTGATGTGCCCACGCATCTGTGTCTGAGTGTATATGCCGCCACAGCAGGCTGGCACCCAGGAGTGAGTGTGTGTATAAGAAAAATTCCTCCTGAAACACCAGCTCTGGAACTGCCTGCCCTGGGCTCTGTCATTCTCTCTGGCTCCCCACCCTGGTGGCCGCACCCATACGTGAGCGTGCCCTGGGCACGGATTCCTAAGACTAGGAGCAAAGCTCCAGGCCCTCTCCCCATGCACATGCCCTCACACACACTGCTTTGGACCTACTACTAGGGTTCAGTTCACAGAGCCCAGGTAGGGCCCAGCAGGTCACAGATCAGGCCTGCAGGCCATAGCTGGTTTAGTGGAGGCAGATCAAGGCCAGAGTGAGGCCAGGGGCCTGGAAGGGCATGTGGGTGGGGGAGGGAAATAGACCCAGGGCTGTGCAGGAAGGAGATCTTGGGGGCAGCCAGGGGGTGCTCGGCAGCTGCTCCAGGCTGGGACTGGAACACCCCACAGTGGCCTGCATGTTGGGGCAGCTGAGGGAGGGTTGGCTTACAGGCATAATGGGACAGTGGTAACCAGAGCTGAAGGCCAGAAGGTGGGCAGGGCCTCTGGAGGGGTAGGTGATGAGAAGGAAGTCAGGGCTTGTGGGCACTTGGGGGCAGGGAGGGGTGTTTCTGAGTGTGTGGGAGAGACCAACACAGGGAGAGACCGAGGGGACCTGTCCCCAATTCACCACCTGGAAGACAGCATGGAGGTGGTGGCATGCGCTGCGAGAGCCCCAGGCAGCGCCCAGCACCGCCTCTCCCCTGCTCAGACCCAGCTGCCTGCTCCAGGACAGCCCGGGTCCTCCACACGTGGTCACTATCCTCACAGTAAGGCTCTAGGCTGCTCCTGGAGCTTGTGGGGAAAGCCCCAGGCTTCACCCCTCTTTCAATGGGAGCCCCTTTTGGTTCCCGCCTGGAAGACAGGGTGGCTGACCCACTCTGCCTCTGACAGGGAACCCTGAGATAGAGTGCCCCCTTTGTACCTGGAGTGGTGACAGCAGGGTCCCCCGGCACAGGGCCAGCACTTATAAAGCTGGGGTGTCCTGGGTGTTTCCACGTGGGCTTAAGCTTCTGAGCGCAGAGAACAGGCTCCAGTCAGTTAACTGGCATGCAGCCCAGGCAGGCACCTGGTCTCAAGACACTGGGCCACTGTTCTGAGCCCTCACCTTGTCTAGAGTCCCTCAGTTGTTAGAGGAGAGTGTGGGTGATGGCCACCAGTGAGGGGTGGGGACATGGGGACATGAAGGGTCCCTCAGCCAAATGTGACAAGCAGCAAGTTGCCTGGGGAGGTCACAGCATCCGTGAAAGGCAAGGGAGAGACCCCAGGAGCACTAAGATCTCACCCTTCTGTTGTCTACAGGGGGTCTCAGTGAGTCCCCAGCCTCGCTTTTGAGAGCAGCCCCGGGGGAGGAGGATGTGAAAGTCAGTTCCTCCTTCATCCATTCTCAGCTGAAGGGTACTTGTGTTGTTGGAGAAACAAGAGGCTTGCTGATCTTCCCAGAGTTCATCAAGGGGATGCCCCCCAACCCTGCTGCCACCTCCAGCACTGTACACATCTGGTGAGGACCCACAGGCTGAAAGGTCACTAGGGGGAGGTAGGTGGGCAGCAAAGAGGATGGAGCAGAGGGATGGCAGGGGCAAGGCCTGAGAGGTCAGGGTGCCTACTCCTCCACTCTGGGGGGATGGGGCGACCCACATGGCTGCAGCCTCAGAGGCCTGGGTCAGGCTTCAGCGCCTGAGGACCCTGGAACCTCCTCCTGGTCTCCATGTTCTGTCTGGCCTCTCAAGTCCTCAGGAGCCTGTGAGTTCCTAAACCTGCTCAGGGCAGCCCTCGAGTGGCCTCCACTCAACTCAGGACGAAAGCTAAGTCCTAGCCATGGCCTAAAGCCTCTCATGAACTCTCTCACCCTACTGCAGTCACATTGGCCCCTCTGCCATTTCTGCAACCTGTGAAGCGTGTTTGTGCCTTGGAGCCTTTGCCCAGCCACTCCCTCTGCCCGTGGTGCCCTTACCCTAGACAGCCAAACAGCTTGCCTACCTCCCTCAGGTCTTTGGCCATTCTGACTCCTTAATTTAAAACTGCAAATACCTCTAGACTCCTGAGCCTCTTCCCTGCTGTGTGTTTCCTGCATTTACCACCTTCTAAGACCCTGTATAGCCCTGTCTCCCACCAGGACAGAAGCTCCACCAGGGCAGGGACCTCTGCTTCGCTCGCTGATGTGCACCTAGAACAAGGCCTGGTGCACGGCAGGGGCCCAGTAAACGTGTGCAGAATGAATGAAACACACCGTTATTCGAGACAGGAAAGCCTCCCTTTGAATGGTGAAATCTTTAAAAAAAAGTCTCCTTTGCAGAAGTTTCGGTTCTTTTTTTCCTGAGAAGGCACAAGGAAGAAACACATGCCACCCCCTCCCAGCTTAGGCCCCACCCCCAAATGAATGGCTTGCTCTTGGGTGGGGAGGGCGGTTCTCATCTCCCTTCAACGTCCAGCCCACTAGCTGACTCGCCTTCTGGACATCCCCCCTGGCCATCACTCAGGTACTCCACACTGATTTCCCCAACTGTCCCCAGTCACTGTGCGGTGTCCCTGTCCAGCCCACCACTCCCCAAGGATGCCGGGGCTGCCCACAACCACTGGCCACCCAGGCCTGAGCTCTCCCTGCTCCTGTGCCCCAGCCAAGCCCACAATCTGGTCTCCCTCCCTCCGACTGCTTGTCTTTCCTTTTACCAACTTCTCCTCCTCATGCTGAGCCCAGGGCACTGAACCAAAGGGCAAAGTCTCCCTCCAGCCTGGCTGTTACCTGGCCCCATCTCTGCTGGCCAGGCCCAACTGCCCAGGTCTTTGCCACTTCTCGGCCTATGCTCAAGCAGGACCCACTGCCCTGAATCTCGTTCCTTCCCTCTGCTGGGCTCTGCAAGTCTGACGCCTACCCTGCCCTTTCTGTGTCCCCAACTCTGAGTCCAGCAAGGGAGGCCAGCCTTACCCTGTTCTCGGCCATGCCCTGCTACTCTGCAGAACAATCTCCAGCTCCCCACCATCCTGTGGGCTCCCTCGGGCCTCCGAAACAGGTACTCAAGAGACATTTGCTGAATGAATGAATGAATGAATGAATGAAGTACTCAAATTAGTGAGACGGTGAATGAAAGAGTGAGAGTCTGAGTGGAACAATTCTAGAAGTAGGTCAGCAGTGAAGTTTCTCTTCTCGCCAGGCCTCCTCTGCAGCTCCTTGATCTGTGCGGACCACTGTCAGGGGTCACACTTGGATAAAATGCCCAGTAATCAGGATGGGCTTTGCAACTGTAACAAAACCCTCAAATCTCAAGGGCTTAAAACAACAAAGGTTTGTTTTCTGTTCACAGCACATCTCCAGTGAGTTGGCAGGGAGCCTCTGCTCACTGAACGGTCATACCTTGGGCCACTTAGGGAGAGAGTTCTGGCCTCTCTGAGCAGAGAAATGCTCTGCCTGGGAGAGACACAAACCTCATTGGCAAGTTCTCATCACATGACTCCACCTGCCACAAGCCATCCAGGAAGCATGGTCCTACCATGGGCTTGGGAGCATGAGGAGCTGAAAATGTTAGCCCAAAGCCCTAATGACACCTCTAATAACACCCACAGCCACACAAACCACAGAGGCCACGCACTGAGTACTTCCTGGGCTCTGGACTTGAAGTGAGGTTTCATTTAATATTCCTGGCATTATCCTGAGGCCAATACTTGAATCAGTATGCCCATTTCCCAGATGAGACAAACTGAAGCCCAAACAGCGAAGCACTGCCAAGGTCATACAACTTACAAGTGCTGCCGAGACCAGAGCTCCCAGCTGTATGCTGCCAGCCCTCCTGCACCCTGCTGCCCGGGTCTCTCAGCTTCCCTCACCAGGCTGGCTGGGTGTCAAGGGCTGCCTGTGCAGACAAGGAATCCCCATGCGAGGGCCATAGTGACTGCCCCCGACCCTCTGAAAAAAAGCCTCCTCACCCTGCCCCATCCCTTTCCCAGACCTCTCCAATAGGACCCCGGAGAGGACAAGGCCAGTCCCAAACATTACTCAGAGAAACCGAGGCTCAGAGGGAGCAGCGATTTGGCCAAAGTGCCATGGTGAGGCCATGCAGGACTGAGATGAGACCACAGGTCTGTCCACTGTGGCCTGACTGTCCCCAACTGCCTCGGCCACACTGGGGGCCCAGGGAGTGCTTGGCCTCAGCCAGGACCTCTCAGCCATGGTGGTGGCCAGGCCCACTGCACCTTCTCAGTGGGCAGGTGCACAGAGGAGGTGCTCCCAGTGCCTGGCCCAGCAAACCTGTGGTCTCGAAGAGCTGGGCTGTGCAGCCTAGAACCTCAACACTCCCAGGAGCAGCCCCAGAGGGACAGAGGGAGGTGCGTCACTACCCCGAGGTTCCATACCTAGGACGTCTGAAAGCAAGGCGGGCGGGCCTTCAGAGAAGCCACAGGGGTCTGTGGATATCGGCACGGCACAAAAGGGAAGAGGTCAGTGGAGGTGAAAACAGACCCACCTGGAGTCAGATCCCAGCTCTACTCCGTGGCCTTACCTCCTCTGGGCTTCGGTTTTCTCATCTGTAAAATGGGGCTGTGATTAAGAGTACAAATGGCATACCCAATACCTGACACATAGTAGGTGCTCAGCAAACATTATGGCCTGATTGTTACTTTATTTTTTGCCCAGCAACCCCACCATCAATCTGAGCACCAGACTATGATTTACATCTTTCTAGAGCTACAGGGGATACCCACACCAGAAAGGACCCTGGTTCTGGTGGCCAAGAGAATGTACTTCTCTCACATGGTTCCTCCCAAAGGCTCCCTGCCTAGGTGCTTGGTCAGAAAGACCTCCCACACCACACCCAAAGCCCTGCTTGGAATCCATGTCACCAGCAGCACCCGACTCAGTGTGGCCAGCCCATCAGCCCAGCCTCCTCTGAGCCCACTCTTCGTCTAGAAGCCCCGGAATCTCCAAGTCTCCTCACTCCCTCCTCTCCCTCCCCCACAGCTCCTGGCTGGGGTGGGGGGGGGGGGGGGGGGGGGGGGGGGGGCGGGGGGGAGGCAGAGAGGCAGAGTGAGTAGCTCTACATGTAGCTTGCTACCCGAATCATCCAGTCCAAGAGTACTTACCGAGCACCTACTCCATGCAAAGCACTGTACCAATGACCACAAGAGAGACAGAATTGAAACAGGCATGGCCACACCACCCTGTGGGCCCACGGCCTGAGAGAAACACAACAGGCATTACTGGTGCAGACCAGCCCAGCGGTCACAGACACAGGCTTTGAACTTGTACAAACCTGCATCCGAGGACCAACTCTGCCCCTTCCCAGCTGAGTGACTTTGGGTACAGTGCCTTACCCACACGGGCCTCAGTGTCTCCATCTGCAGAATGAGATAGGACCGAATTCACCTCATGAGTGGTAACAGGCTACCGAGTCCCAAGAGCTTCATGCAGAGCCTGGCATGTAGTAGCGCTCAACCCATAAGAGCCTTACTCCTTGCCCTGACCAGCTACGGGCAGAGCCCGAAGGCATGCCAGTGGAGACCTCCCCCCAGGTTTCCACCACCTCATTAATCAGGGAGGACTGTCCACCCGGCTGTGATGCCACCTGATGCCTCTGGAAGCTTGCCAGTTCACCTCCATCTCGTCTGCAAGGACATCTGGGGACAGGGATGGAGCTTGCCAAGTTTTGGCTGAAAGCCAGGCAGGCTAGGACCCCAGCAAACCAGAAGGGGCCCACCCAGCAGGCCACAGTGACACAAAGCCCACACAAGTCCTTGTGACCCACCCACAGCTGCACACGCACAGGCAGCCCATAGTAAACTCCTGAGGGCTGGGCTGGTGGGCCGCAGCCAGGCTGAGGCTGGGCCGAGTCCTGAGGGCAGCGGGTGGTGTAAGCCTGCTTGCCATCAGAGGGTCTGAATTTGGCCCTCTGGGTAGCAGGCAGCCACTGAAGGTTGCCGGGGGGCAAAGGAACCTCTGCCCGCCTTTCCAGCTTTGTGCATCACCATCTTCTACTGAGCTCAAGTGTTTGTGGCTGTTACTTCTACTCCCACTATATCAGGCTATGTTGTGCCCAGGCCTGTGCTCCAACTGTCCCCTACCTAGAGTGGTGTTCCCAGCTGATTCGCTGAGAACTGATTCACTTACGTTTACCCTTCTTCCAGGCTGAGCTTAGAGGCCCCTGCCAATCTTCCCAGCCTGGACTCAGAGACAGTCCTCTGCTCCCTCTACATCACTCCGTTTTACGTCAGAGGACAAGCACTGCTTTCCAAGGCTGCCTTACCCAGGCCCAAGTCCTGGGAGGCAGAGCCCCGCTCTGACTCTGCCTGGGCCCCTGCCAGTGGTCTCCAGGCAGACACTGTGCTGTGCTTCAGGGTTCTTCCTTGGAGATGGCACAGGGAGGTGACGCAGGAGCCCATTTGGAGAGATGGTGTGGTCGATGCAGACCAGAGGGGAGGAGGGACTGAAGGGGGCAGAAAGGAGGGCTGAGGTGGGGGAGTAGAGAGGGTGGGGAAGGAGAAAGGGGCCATCTTGGAGAAATTCCTTGACAGCCTCACCTACTCCCTCTTCCCTCTCCTCCTTCCCTCTGAAGAGAGGAGAGGGGTGAGAGGGGAAGGACTGAGGGAGAGAGAAGGGGACGCAGGCCCTTTAGGCTGAAGGCCCCACCTAGTGGTGCACCTGGTTGGAGGGAGAGAGCATGGGCAAGTCCCACAGGGAGCCCTCATCTCAAGGCTTTCCTGAGGCTCCCGTCACTCTCCACCACTGCCTGGCTGGTCTGTGCGGAGGGCTCAGGGCGGCACTGTGGCCCCGGCCCTGGACCTTCCTGGGGGTAGTGCAGAGAGGGTGCAGTCAGACCAGACTGTCCTCAAGGGAGTGTGGGGACAGGGGATAGGGCACACCCCTCACCCTCGGCTGCTACACCCAAGGGAGGGACCAGATAGATCCCAGGGGGACAAAGCCTCCTTTTGGAGGGTCAGGGATGGATTTTCAAGAGTGACAGAGGGAGAGGGTGCCCTTGTTCCAGGCAGTGGAGACAGCGTCTGAAAGGTACAGGAGGTAAGGCAGAGAGAAAGGCCTCTGGTGACCTCTCAGAGGTCACATGGGACACCCTCCAAGATGCCTGGCACACACTGAGTGATCACCACGACTACTGTTGGTGCAGAGCAGGGTGGCACCAGGTCAGTGGGCAGTGGCTAGTCCCCAAGGGCCTTGAATGCCAAGCCAGAGACTACTAGGGCTAAGTAAGGGGCCAGAGAGAGGGCGATACATTCAGTAAAGGACCCCACCCTGCCATAGCCCTGCACTCAGAAGGTGAGAGGAGCTGGGCTGAGGCCAGCAGGGAGGCTCGGGCCACCCCTGCTGCTAGGCCTGCATAGGTGCAGTTAAACCCACCCCTTCACCACCATTAAGCATTAAAAAGACCCTTGGAATGTGGCACCTCCCGACACCCCCCCCCCCTCCTGGGCAGTAGGCAAACACAGGAAGGGTGGAAAGGGTAGCCACCAGAGAGCTGGCGCTGGACCCGGGCTACCAGCTCTCACCTAAGGCAGGCCAGCCTGGGGGAGGGGGGCATGCGCATGAACCCAACCCCAGGGCGCCCAGCCCAGGACCCAAGAATAGGCCTTTGGAGGGCGAGAGAGGAAGTCCAACAGAGAGGGGCAGGTATGTCTATCCCAAAGAGACTGCTGGGGAAACTGAGACCAGGAGGGCCATGTGACTCACACTGGGTCCCCCAACAAGGGAGTTAAAATCCAGGTCTCAGCTTGCAAGTGATTCATTTACTCAATACAACAGTAGTAGCAGCCAACACTTGAAGCTGTTACAGGCACTTAAAAATTCTCTCACTTAGGGATCCCCCAGCAACTCCAGGAGCTGATGGGTACTTACTATGGTGATCCCATTTACAGAGGAGGAAACTGAGGCTTGGACAGGTGCACTGATTTACCTGAGGCCTCATAGCTGGTGAGAAGCTAAGGGGAGGATTTGAACTCGGGCAGCCTGGCCCCTGAAGCTGGGCGCCTAACCATACCGCTACACGACAGGGCTGGGAGGGGTGGCCCAGGAGGGGTGGGACTCTGGCTCCAGGGAGGCTCTGCCACGTGGACTGGCCAGACTGTAGTCTGTGCCACCAATCATAGCCTTGAGGGAAGATGAGCTGTAAGCTGGAAACTGGGGTGAAATCACCCAAGGACTGCTCACTGCCAATTCATTTGTGTTTTTTTTTTCTCCCCAAACACTGGGCGGGCTTTCAAAATGGGTCTGTGGGCAGGATGTGGCAGGAGGGCAGTCAGTTTGCCACCTTGGTCTAACACAGCACAGTGCCTGGCAATTAATAGCTGCTCAATAAACTCATCCAGCGAGTGAGCAATGAGTGCATGAACAAATGCCTCCCTCTACAACCGTGGGGCAGCAGGGACTGCTTTTCCAATTCCATCTCTTCCAGGCTTCCTTCCGCCCAGCCCGGCGGGTGACTCTGTGAGAGCAAAAGGGCTAAGACAGAATGGCAGGTGGAGCCTGAGGCAGGAGCGGTGTGCTCTGTGGCTCCGGGCATCCCCTGGGGCAATGCCTCGGGCATTCCAAAGTCTAGCTTGTTGGCAGCAGATGTCTTGAGGGCCCTGGAAGAGGAGATACAGGCTGTTTGAGTTCCATTCAGAGATGATGGAGCTGGAAGGGAACTTAGACACCTGAGGAGCCCAGAGAAGGTGGGCAGTGGTCTGCGGATCTGGGATTCGGTCTCCTGACTCAGGCAAGTCCTGTCTGAGCCTTCCAGGTGCCTGGGAGTACTCCACAGCCCGGGCACAGGACTCCCTCCCTCCACCACAGAAGCGCTGCATGTGCTTGCATGCCTGTCTTGGCTTGTGATGAACGTGCATTCCCATACAGGAATGTGTAATGACACAAATAACTTGATTATTTGGTTACTGTCTTTCCCCCTTGGCCACACCTCCCTAAGGGCAGGGATTATGAACACCCAGATCATAGCTGATTTCAGTCCTGGCACAGCAGGCTGCAAACGTATCTGTCGACCAGATGAAGTATTACTACTATGAACAGTCACAGTGCCAAAGAACAATGAATGCTAGTGTGGATACTCCTGCCTCCCAGGTCCCTCCAGCACCCTGTGCCCTCACGCAGCTGGCTCAGGGGTCTGGATGGGCCTCGATGCCCCCAAGAGCTGAGCTGGCTGGGGGCTGCAGGCAGGAGAAGGGCTTGGCCCCCCTTTTCCCAACTTGACCCTAAGATAGGCCCACCCCCTCAGTCGCTGGCTGGCCTGCAAAGGCATCTGTCCCAGAGGGGCCCTCAGCAGCCTCATTAGGAAAGTAGTGACAGATGCATTAGCTGCTGAGGTGGTGGGGAGGGGGAGCTGAGGGCTGTCACAAGGCTGAGGAAAACCAAATGCCAGGCACTTTCCCACTTTCTGGGCTACTGGGCCCCATCTGGGCCACAGGCTGCAGCTAGGGGAGGGACAGAGACAACATCCTAAGTGCAGAGTCAGTACCAGAGCTGGGACTGGCTGCTGGCACTCAGGTCCCAGAGCAGGGTCTTCCCGTCATTCCTCATCCCTGCTGCCTGCCTTATGGCTGGACTCAACTGGGTGAGCCTTGGCCAGCCCCTGACTCCTCTGGGCCCTGGCCGTTCTGGTCCTAACGCTCTACACAAGAAGAGCACCAGGGCCTGGGAACCCACTGCAGCATCACAGAAGAGGAAACTGAGGCCCAGGGAGGGACTGTCCCAGAGCAGAGTACTAGGGTGAGAGCCGTGCTCTGCACTGGGGTTCTGGCTTGGCCACTAACAGACTGTACGCCCTCTGGGCTGCAGCTTCCCCATTTGTGAACTGTGGGCCTGAACCGTCCTGCCCCCCGAGGTCCTCCTAGTCTTTGAGCCACAGGGCAGGGGAGACCCATTTCCACTAGAAGAGGGTCAGACATTGTTAGTATTCCTCCAGCACCCAAAGCCCATCCTTCCTGGAGCCTGAGGCCCAGAGTCACAGGACTCAGGTTGCCAGGAACCCCGTTCCTCTTGGTGCCTAGGGCCGGGGGAGCATATGCAACCCAGCCAGTGGCCATTGCCTCCGTAGGTGGGAAAAGTCCTACACCATACTCCATACACACATAGGGACAGGCCTCACATGACAGGACATACAGACAACACCCAGGCACACACTCAGGCCCTCTGCCCACAAGTGCAGACACATACATATACCACACACCAAGAAGAGCACACCCCTTGCCCCCAGCATTGTGGATACCACCACACATTGAGCACCTAGGACATGCTCAGACAAACCCACCCCCTCAGCTCACCATCCTACCCAGACACAGATACAGACAACCACATACTGGTCCCAGTCACAAATACAGACCCCCCGCTGTACACATGTCACACATGCAGGCACATACTCAGCAGTCTAGCAGACTCATACACGTGCCTGGATGCAGCAGCCATGGGAGAACCACCCCCCCTTCCATGTACAGAACTCTGCAAAACAGACGTAGACAAATGCTGCCCGCGCATGGGCCGGAAGTCTAGGCACACACCTGTCCCGCCCCTTGGTTACAGTTCCTGGGGCAGGCAGCACCCAGCCCGGAGGAGCAAATCCAGATAAAGAAATCATGTTCAGAACATCAATCTCAGCCCAAACTGACTGTCTCCTTGATATAGGTAAAGCGAAATGGGCCTTAAATATTTTATAAATGAATAAACCTGTTCAGAGAATATAATTTACAGAGTGGTTGGCTGTGGGCTCACAACCCTCCTCTGCATCTTCTCATTCCAGAGAGTACAGTGCTGGTAGCAGGGGACGGCTGGTGGGGCATGGGGTCCAGTGTCCCAGCAGCCACCCCTCTGCCAAGGACGTTATTCCCTGGGGACAGAGGCACTCTACGATTTCCCATCCACTAAATCTAGCTGCTGCTCAGGAACACGGCCCTGCATTCTCTTATCTCTTTGGCTCCCCCGCTCAAGCCTTGGATGCCTTTTGAAAGCCAACCCATCCCTGGCAACTGTGATTTTCCAAGGCCTGTTTCATGCAGGGCTTGCATGTATTATGATCAAACTGTTCAGGAATGGGGGAGAAGATCTGAAAGCAGGGATGTGCAAGGGTAAGGGCAGCTCGTAGCTGGGCCCGAAGGGCAGCTGAGCAGAGGCTATGCCTGGGGCCAGGCCTGCATGCCCCCAGGGAGAGGCTGAGGACCCCAGGGCAGCAAAAACTGGTTTCTAAGACAGAAAGGGGCAGCAGAAGGTGGGTCACAGGACCAACAAGAGGTCTTTGAGTCTGGGGCTGGGCAAGGGAGACCCCAGATGATGCTGAGGTCTGAGGCCTTGCTGCAGCCTTGCTCATCTGGGGTCAATTAGAGCCCCTTGCTACTGGAGTCTAAATATCAACTGGGCCCATAAGTCTTCAGTGTCCCTGCCCAGGCTAGAGGGCCTCCTGGGCCCCAGCAAGCAGGCCCTCTCGGCCCAAGCTGCTATCAGAGTTAGTGGCAACAGGGAGGGGCTCCCGGGGTCCGCAGTGGGGAGAAGATGAACAAAGCCAAAGTGACCATCCAGTCTGGCTTGTCTCTGAACCTCTCCCAAGAATGTGGTTCCAGTTCTCTCAAGACTCTCACCAACTCAGGAAAAAGGAGCATGGTTCCAACATTAAGTGAAAAAAGGAGATCAAATGGTATTCACAAGAGAAGTGGTGGCGTACTTAAACAAAAATCACCAAACCAACACCAGCACGAACAGTCAAACGTGGCTACCTTTGAGGACCGGGAGTATGAGAACTGTTTAATTTTCCAAGTCTATAATAAACCTGTCCTCCATTTATAGTGAGAAAAAGAGCTATTAAAACCACCAAGAGCCTTACAAAACCAAATATATAGCACAACTCCATATTTTATATTTATTATATTTATCATGTTTATTGTATGTCTACAAAAAAAATGTTAACAATGGTTATGTCCTAGGGGTGGAATTAGGGAGCTTTTACTTGTTTTCCTGTACTTTTAGGTTTTTCTAAAATCAACATATTAATAATGATAAATTAATTAAAAATGAAATGCTTAGGACTGGGAAAGTCTTCTTATTTACTAATTTTTAGAGAGGGAGGGAGGGAGAGAAAGAGAAACACTGATGTGTTGTTACAGTCATGTATGCATTCGTTGGTTAAGGAAGCAACCTGCCCGGGCAGGAAACTTTCTGATTTCAAGTCTGAGTCCCCTTCGGGGCAACTGAAGCCCCTTCTCACTCTCCTGTGCGTGTGCCCTGGACGAGGCTCCAGCAGGGCCAAAGCCGCTGCTCAACAGGCATACAGCCTCCCTTCCCAGACCCACAGGCTGGCATTAAATTCAGCTGCCTGTATAGTACAGGTAGGAGTGCACAGAGGACGGCTGAGTAGGTATCTCTGAGGAGACCCTACGGTGAACGGTGGGGAGCTGATGACACCAGGAACGGGGTGGAGTGGAGGCAGGGCCGGGTGGCAGCAAGATTCCAGAAGAGGCTGCCCCTGGGCAGGCGGGGTGCGCCAGCTCAGGAGGTAGGAATGTGCCTCCCAGCCAAGCATGGCTGGGGACCAGCTGGACAAGGCCTGTGCACGTGCTCCCACGCTGGAGGGAGGCGGCTGGGACGAAGGATCCAGTCCCGGTATGATGGGGGGCATTCCCACCTCTCCTCTCTCCCGCCAGCGCGCGCGCAGCCCAGGGTGCAGCGGAGCTGCGGGCTTTGGGGAAGTGTGGCCTGGAGCTGGAGACCGGCCCCCACCTTTTCAGAGGCCCCAGGAGCCGTCTCTCCGCTGTCCCTGAGGCCGGCTGGCCGGCTCGCCAGCACAGAACCGCGTCTCCGGGGACCGAAGCGGCCAGTGGCTCAGAGTCCTGAGTTCCGGGAACTGGCCGGCTTCGGCGAAGGGGCGGGGCCTCGGCAGCGCGGAGCAGGCCGGGACCCAGCGCTGCCAAGGCAACGGGAGCGCCCCGCCCCTCCCAGCGCCGTGGGCGGCAGACCCCAGCTTGTCTGCGCCGACCAGAGGGGGCGGCCCGCGATGGCCAACATGGAGGGCTCTGCGGTAGGGAACTGGAGGAGAGGGCAGGAAGCTCGTTGTTTGCCCTCTCACCGCTCCCTCCGAAGGTCCGGGAGGGTAGAGGAAATGGCCCCGGAGGCTATCACCGAGCTGCCTGCGTGTCTGGTCGGACAGCTCCCACCTAAGCCTCTCTTCCGAGGCCTCAGCCAGGCCCTGCCCGGGAGAGGCGGGACCGGAATTTGACAGCCCCTCCCTCAAGATGGCTCCGTGCCCTTTCCGCGACGAGACCCTATCTTCCCAGCTCGGGCCCTTCCCGACATCCGGTTCCTGGGCCCGGGGCGGAGATGCCAGGGGTCTGCTACTGCACAGCATGAACCCGGGTCACCTCTGCAGGGCTGCCGGCGGAGCCCCAGAGCGCCCACCGCTCTGAACAGTCGTCCCTGCCCTCCCAGGAGACCCAGCTCAGCTGGCAGCTGCCCGGATAGACCCTGACGACCTCTTACCCGTGTCCTCCCAGCAACGAGGGGGCACAGGGGTAGGAGGGAGCTCCCACGGCTGCTCCAGGGGACTGTCTTCCTGAGCTCTCCACACGGTGACCCTGCCCAGGTTCGGTAGGCAGACAAGCTCAGATCTGTCAAGGGGTGGAGTGGCTCAAGGCTGGGGTTCAGCCAGACTGGGACTCCTTGGTGCCTGTCCACACCAGGTGGCACTCCTCGCTGCCTGGCCGCCTGGCATGGGCTGTTCTAGCACGCAGAGCCATGGCCTGGCCACCTTCCTCCACCCCTCCCCACTACCACGGGCCTGGCTTCCCTTCTGAGCCGCCAATCTGCAGCCACACAAAGCCCTGTTTGTTTGCTTTCTCTGCTGTTCCCCCTGGATCTGATGTCTTTCTCTGCTACCTGCAGGCCTGGCTTCCTCTCCAAGCTGCCTTCCCAGCCAGCTGAAGGGGAGGAAGCAGCCATTCCAGCAAACCCTGACTCACAGCCACCCCAGAGTTCCACTGTCCCTCGAATCCACCTCCCTAGTGCCAGGGGCACCCACCCAGCCAGGGTAGCCTGACTGCAATGGCCCTGTCGCCCTCTCACTGCCTCTCTGGGTATGTAGGGTGCCAGCTGGGTGGAGCAGCAGAGATACTTCAGCCAGGGGCCAGGGCAGGGGGAGGGGAGCCAGAGAGGCCCCGCCAACCTCCCTCTCCTTTTGTGAGCAAGGCTTGTTTTGTTTGCCTTGAAATCAGGAAGGTCGCCCCTGATTTCCCAGCAACCCGCTGGCTGCTGGGAGATAAGGAAATAAATGGGACTGGGAGGGCTGAATTGGAGGATGCCAAGGGACTCCCTGGTTTCATGGCCCTTGCCCACCCCTCACTCTTTTGGGGGGTTCTTAGGTATTCCAGGCTCTTGGATGAGGGCTTACAGGCTGCAAGGGGGACCTCCGCTCAGTGGGTGCCCTGTCAGTGCCCACCCCAGACAGCTCTGCAGTGTCTAGGGGAGACCTATCAGGCAGAAGTGAAACAGGGCTTTCACAGGCAAAGAAAAATAAACACCCACATTCCACACCACCTTCTCTACCTTTCTCTCCTTTCAAATAAGGAAACCTAACACTGATACTGCACAAAGATACCACAATCTCAGGGGCTCTACCCAGGGTGCTTTTACCGCACCCTGCCACTTGGGTGGCCAGGGGCAGGACGGCCTCCCTGGGCCTCCCTCTTCCCCTTCCATGCAGAGTTTAACCCTTACACAGTAACTCTAGGATAAAGGAACAGCTATGCCCACTTGAAAGATGGCAGGATGCTCCAAGAGAGAAAGCCGCAGAACTAAAACTACCTCAGTCAGAATTCAAGCTCACTTTTGTCTGACTCCAAGCCCTAGAAATTTACAGGTGGTGACTATCTGCCAAATGGCCCAGTGACCAGCAGACAGGGCTTGGCTTTGGTGCCCAACCGGTGTGGTCTCCAATCTGGGCTCTGCCACTTGGTTGCTATGTGACCTCACGCAGGTCACCGAACTTCTCTGAGCTTCAGTTTCCTTGACAATCTCTATAGGGCAGTTAATAAGGCTTAGAGAGAACCACCCAATGCCCACCACAACAGGAGGCACTTATTAAATGATGGCCTTTTTCCACAATCTCTCTCAGCATCCAAAGAAACAGGCATCCATTCACTTAATACCGGGCCCAGACCTCTCCCACCTCCGCTTCCACCATCTGGTCCTGCAACCAGGCAGCCCCCAGTCACCATCTCTGGCCCTCTGGAACGCTCAGGCTGGGCTAAGGGCTGACGGGCTGAGGTCCGCAGGCTGCTCTCCTGCTGGGGAGACCAGAGCCTCTAAGTGTAATTAGCCAGGGTGGGGCCCCAGGGGACAAGTCACCTCCATCCACATCCTGCTGGACTCAAGAAGAGAGAACCACTCAATTAAGTCTGATTTGGCAAAACGTCTGCTTTTTGTGCTATTTCAGGCCACGTGGGATTTTCTGTGCCTGTCTGAAAGGTATCCTAAACACTACTCCTTTAACCTCCCCCACTCCTACCTGTTGGAGATGAAAATTGTGTTCTTTCTCCTCCCTCTCTCCTTCTTTCTGCTTCTCTCCCCCACCTATCAGGTGGGTGCAGAGAAGGGGAGGGGCAGAGGCTGGGCCCCCAGAGGAAGGCGGCACTCCCACTACTCACATCTGCACAGGTCCCACTGCTCAGTCCCCCAAAGCTCAGGATGCTAGGAGCTGTAGTTCCCTCCCACCAGGCAAAGGGGGCTGTTTCTCTGGCCTGTGTCCCCTCCCCACCTCCAGATGCCTGTGGGGCTGGGTCATTTTCTGCTGCCTCTTCAGATACACACTAGCTGTCCGCCCTTCCCACTACACACCTTTGGACTTTCTGCCTCTGAGCCTTTGCTTGGGCTGCGCCTCCTGCCTGGAGAGACCTCCTGAAAGGTGCCCCCCCACGGAGTAGACCGCTTCTTCCCTCGCTCTACACTCTGCCGTCTTACCTTGTAATACAATTATATATGGTTGTAAAACATCCACACAAGTGCAATTCTTTTTAAAAGTATTTATTTTGAGAGAGAGGGGAAGGGAGGGAAAAGGAGAGGGAGAGAAACATCAATGTGTACTTGCCTCTCATGTGCCCCCCACTGGGGACCTGGCCTGCAACCCAGGCCTGTGCCCTGACTGGGAATGGAACTGGCGACCCTTTGGCTCACAGCCCGCACTCAGGCCACTGAACTACACCAGCCAGGGCACAAGTGCAATTCTTTAATGTCTGCTCACTGACCGGACTGTAAGCTTCACAAGGGCAGGGGTGGCACCCACTTGTTCACCACTGTTTCTCCAGGGTGGGGCTTCCATTCACTTACAGACATCTTGGTCTTGTGGACATCTTGGGCCACTTTGCTGTGAAGGCTGTTCCTGTGCATTGGAGGGTGTTTGGCAGAACCCCTGGCTTCTACCCACTAGGTGGCAGCACCTCCCCTGATGAGACAACCAAAACATCTCCAGACATGGTCCGCATGTCGCCTGAGGGCGCTGCCTGCCGAGGACATTCGGCCGTGAGAACCACTACTTTTGAACCCTACTCTACGACCCGGCACAGTGCCCTCCTCCCCCAATGAATGAGTGCATGGCTCTTCCTCTTATTTTACCTCTTTACCTCTTACTATAATCATTATACATTTCACTGTCTCATCAGACCAGAAACTTCCAGAAGACAGGCTCATGTGACCCCAGCTGTATATCGATGCCGATTGTCCATAAATATTTGTGGAAGGAATAATGACGAAAGCATCAGAAAGCACAGTATTAACATCCAGTGTCGTTCCCCCTTCCCTACCACACCCTGGATCACTGTGTGACTTTGCTACAGAAGCTGAACTTCTCTGGGCCTTGGTTTTCCCATTCATTGTGGTAATTCTTTGTCCTATAGTGTTAGTGAAGGGTTACAACTTCTCATCTTTAAGGAGCTGTAGCTTCCCAGAAGAAATCTTTCAGGTGATTTTTAATTCACATTTATGTTTTCTGAGAACTATTATTACTAATAAGCAATATTTATTAAGCTCTTTGCTATGTGTCATGTATAGCTAAATGGCATTAGAGGCACCATCTCATTTAATCCTCCCAAAACAAAACCATGAAGTAGGTGTTATTAGTTTTACTGTTTGACGAATGAGGAAATAGAGGCTCAGAGAGCTGGAGGTGCCTGCTGCCTAAGGACATCCAGATATGGTCTGGTGGCCTCCGGCAACTGAGGATGTCAATCAGAAAACCTGTTCAGCCCTGGCTGGTCTAGCTCAGTGGATTGAGCGTCAGCTTTCTAACAGAAAGGTTGCCGGTTCCATTCCTGGTCAGGGCACATGCCTGAGTTGTGGGCCAGGTCCGCAGTAGGGGGTGTGTGAGAGGCAACCGTTTGATGATGTTTCTCTCCCTCTTTCTCCCTTCCTTCCCCTCTCTCTAAAAAAAAATAAATAAATAAAATCTAACAACAACAAAAAAGAAAACACTTTCATCTTCAATATTTGATACTGAAATGTGAAGCCCACGTGGAGCCAGGCAGAATTAGGCCTTTCTGAGTGATGAAGTCCTGGCACTGCCAGCTTCACCCTCTCTGCTACAAGGAGCTGTGGAGAGGCCTGGAGGCCAGAGGTAGAGGAGTGCTGGGTCCCGAGCACTGCCACTCCCTGCCCAGGTGCCACCCCTCTCAGAGAAATCCTGGCTGGGACCAACCTCCCTCAGCACCAAGCCGGTCTGAGATTTTCCAGGGCAGGAAAACAAGGAGGAGGAGGAAGAGGAGGAAGCATTCTCTAGCACTTTCCATGTTAGGCCCTGTTTTAAATATTTTATCTGCATTAACTCACTAACCTTCCCAATAACCCAGTGAGGTAGGTGCTCCCATCTCCCCCATGTGACAGATGAGTAAAGGAAATAACTTGCTTAAGTTAGTAAGTAGCGAAGTTGGGATCTGAGCCCAGGCAGCTGAACTCCAAAACAAGCGTGCTTACCCACCATGCGGTACCGGAAATGTTCCACGTTAGTGGTGATGTCCCAGCACGCTGGGGCAATGTGATCTGTGAGTGAGTGAATGAATGAGTGAGTGAACGAATGACTCTGTTTGTGGTTACACTGCCTCTCCACTGCCTTGGAAATCACAGGTTGCTGGATACTTTCTCAGGGTTCCCCTGCACTGCGGGGGCAAAACCCCCTTTGGAAACAAACTCTGACCAGAAAATTCTAGTTCTTACCTGCTCTACCATCCAAGAGACACCTTGGGATCTGTCAGTCTCTCTGCCTCCTGCCTGGCTGGGCAAGAAACTGTTTCCACCAGTGCTGTCTCACCAACTACATAGCTACAGCCTGGCATGAAGGGGACGGGAGAATAGTGGTCTCTTCCTCATGCAAAGCCTTTCAGCCAGCCTGTGCACCAAAAGATTGCAGGTTTGGTCCCCGGTCAGGGCGCCTACAGGAGGCAATCGATCAGTGTCTCTCTCTCTTTCCCTTCCTCTCTTTCTGAAATCAATAAACATATTCTCAAGTGAAGATTAAAAAAAAAGTTAACAGCCACATGTGCTGACTGTAACTAGGAGGGGCCGGTGATTATGCCCATTTTAAAGAAGGGTCATGGAGCTTCAGAGCAGGAAGAAGGTCTTGGAGCTGAACATGAGGCCTAACCCTCGTGTCTGTGTTTGTGACCCAGAGCTCAGGACCTTGAGAGGAAACCGATGCTCAGAGAGGGAAGTGACTTGCCTGAAGCAACAGTTGGAACTAAACCTCTTCCTGATTCCAAATCTAGTGGTTCCCCCACCATGCTGCACCGGGGACAGGCTGTCTCCAAGGAGGGAGCTCCGCTCAGGTCTTCACATCCTCCAATGAGACCCCTCACCTGCAGCCTGTACACATTGAGCAAGCCCCCTGCCCCTGTTCTGTCAGGCCTCTCCACTGGGTCCCCTCCTTTCTCAGCCCAAGCAGTTGACCAGAGAAGAGGGGAGATGCCACCCAGCCCAGGCTTTCTACCCCATAACTCATAACCAGTGGTCCCCACTACACACACACCCTGGGCCCCACCACACCTGTCCCTCCTTCACAGGGCTCACTCCTGCCCCTCCCAGAATCCTGGGTTCCTTCTCTCCTGAGCATGATCACTTTCTGCAGAAACTAGATGGTGACCGTCCATCTGTCCCACAGATGGGGGTGGGGGGAACTGCAAGGCTAGAACATAAGCATGCTCATCTCCGGGGCCATGGTGCACCCAGGGCTGAGGGGAAAAGCCAGTGAGTGCATGTCTGCTGGATGAAGGAACAGGCGGACAAATGAATGAACAAATGTCCAGTGTCATGGGAACCCACAGCACTCCTGGATAGTCTTTCCTGATGTTAAGCACACCATCCAGCAACAAAAACACCTCCCCACTCTTCTCATGTCTCCCCCCCAACCCCATCTCTGTCTCTCTTCATCGCCCCTCCCCCCCAACCCCTCCTTCTTCTTCTCCTACCCCATCTCCCTCTCGCAGGGAAGCAGGGGACAAGGCGTCTGTTTTGGTCTTGGGAGGCAAGGAGGAAGGTGAAGGAGATCTTAGGTGAAAGGAACAGGCCTAGCAAACGCAGGCCTAGCAGAGGCAGGCATGTGTTGTGCGTGCTGAGCCCAGGGCAGGAGGGCTGTGCTGGAGGAGGGAATGGGGCAGATGGTGGCAGAGCAGGTACAGGAGGCCAGAAAGGGCCCTCGCAACCTGAGAGGGACTACAGACTGGACCTTTATCCAGAATGCAGCATGAGTTCCCGGCAGTACCTGCTGTGGTCGAGAAAGACCAGTCTGGTAGTCTGGCCCACACCAGGAGGGGGCAGTGTGGAGGCAGGGAGGCCAGTGAGGAGACCCAGGCCAGAGTCCAGCCTCTTCAGCCACTGGTCCTTCTGAGTCAGTCCCACCCCTTTTGATCATGGTAGAGGCCATGCTCCTTTCAGCCTCCAAAGACATGCTGCATGTCCCCTCTGCCAGGAATGCCTCTCCTTCTTACCCACCTGTGCTTGAAGCCCCTGCTCCAAGCCCCCTCTTCTATGAAGCCCCCACCTCCACGAAGCCCCATCTCTCCGCCAAGACCGGGCACACTTGCTCCTGAACCCCAAAGCTCAGGTTGTCTGTCCCACCCACCTTGGAACTGAGTCATGTACCACCTCCCTCTGGTCTTCTGCACTTGGGCGAGTCTCACCGAAGATGCTGCCACCCGCTACGCCCTCATCATTCCCATTAACAGCTGCATGGCACTTTCACAGGGGCCTGCTCCCGGCATCAGCCCTGGCACGGGCTCCCATGACAGTGCTGGTCCCTCAGGCGGTGTCCGGGTCTCACTCGCCCACTGGGCTGTGCTCCCTTGGAGGCAGCTGCGTTAAGCAAAGGACTTCAAAAAGAGTGGGTCCCTCGAAAATATCTGTTCACTTGGGGCCCGCGGACCCAGGTGCCTCTCCCACAGAAACACTGGTCAGCGCACACGGCCTCCACCTCCCTGCACAGCCACACACGAGAAGGGGGTGGGACATCCACGCCACAGCCGCAGGCAGCTGTGAGAAGCCACCAGGTACATACACAGGCTGCCATGGAAATAAAATAGTAACAACAACGATGGTGGCGGTGGCAAGTACTGTTGCCCACATGTTTATATGAATTAACTAATTAAATCTTCACTGCAGTCCTGTGGGCCAGGACAGTCATTACTCCCATTGTAGAGATAGGGACACTGAGGCGCAGAGTGTTTGTCCCTGACCCTACAGGGACAAATGGAAAGGCAAAAGGAAGGTGCACAATAAGAGCCTGAGGTGTGTTCTCATTTGGAAGAAAAGAAAGCACGGTGTTGGGATGCATGACTGCTGCATCATGAGCAATGGAACATCTGGAAGGACGTGCCCCGGGGTCCTCGGGAGGATGCTGGGGTGTGGAGGGCACTTTTACTCCATATACTTTTGGTTTGGTTTGGTTTTTGCATTTTTCACAATGAGAAGAAAAATCCATGTATTACTTGAGTAATTAAAAAAGAGAGAGCTTGGGGAATGGAGGGTAGTAAAAGGTAAAGGGGGTCAAATAGATGGTGATAGAAGAAGTTTGACTTTGACTTTGGGTGGACAGCACACAATGCAATATGCAGATCGTGCATCATAGAAATGTACACTTGAAACCTTTGTGATCCTGTTAACCAATGTCACCCCAAATGAAATCAATAATTAAAAAAAGAGAGAGAACTTGTTAGGGCCTCTTAATGTTTGCTGAATGAATAGAAGCCAGATTCATTTTCTAGCCTGTTTTTTTCAAACTCTGGTTATGACCCATTAGTGGATTGTAAAATCAATATAGTGAGTTACAACCAGCAATTTTTTAAAAATCAGATAGACTAGAATAGAAAGTACCAGATCAACAGAGGAAGGAAAAGAAAGAGTTATTTCATTAAACCTTCATTTCAGTTACGTACGATGGGGGTGCACAAAACTGTGACCTAACATGTATTTCTTACCACAGGTCACTAGCAATGATTTGAAAGTCGCTGGTGCAGACTCCTTAGTCTAAACAGGAATAAGACAAGAGCCTGGCCTGCCACAGCCTCCTGGTCCAGTGGGAGAGAGGGAGGGTTTTGCAGAGGGTGAGTTCCCTCTGTTTAGGAAGTCAGAGGGGCACCTGGCTGTTGGGAAAGGTCTAATGGAGCCCACTCCAGAGTCAGCTTCTGGGGCCTGGATCAACCCCTGCTATACCTTCCTTCCCTCCAAGCCTTTTGCTTTTGAGAGCCTTTGCCAGAATTTTGGAGTTGAGCTTCCCCCAGACCAGAACGCCTGCCCACTCCATTCTGTCACCTAAAAGGCCACTTCTCCTTGCCTAAGGGTCTCTCCCTGGATGCTCCTGGGCCGCATTCACCCCCTTGTTGTCAGCTAGATGATTCCTTCCCAGCTTCCACAGGAGGAGGGCCAGGGAAGCCTCTGGAAACGCAACTGGGTGGTCAGTTGGTCAGTCGGCAAAGGCCCCGCCACCCCAGGGTGAGCCTGACGGGGATAGAGCCAGTGCGAACGCAGGATGGGGGGGCGGGGTGGGGAGAGAAGCAGAGCCTCCTAACCTGGGGCGCCCGGGGCACTGGCGCCTCCACATCAGAGCTCGCCTAACCCACCCTCTAACCCACCCTCCTCCCCTCCCGGGGAAGCAAACTAAAAAGATAAAATAAAAAGAAGTAATTCCCCTGCTCTGACGTCAGCGCGAGGTCTTAACAGCCCAGCAGAGGCAAGAGACTGGATTGCAACCAGATGTAACGCTCTTGAATCCTCAACACACCGCTGCGTTAGAAGAGAACTAAGGCGGGGGTGCACTCTGGGTGGGAGGGAACGGTGCGGTCCCGCGTGGGTCCTTGAATCAGAGCCTGCTGAAACCTCAGGAAAGGAGCTTTGGGAGGGAATGTTGAGATCGGGGAAGCTCAGGGCCCGGTCCGCCATTCACGCGCGCTGCCTCCCTTCCCCCAAGCCCCCAACAGCGCATTGTTACACTGGGTCTATCCATTCAGAGCTGAAAACCCAGAGCTCCCCCTACCCAGGGCTCTCAAGGCTCCAAGTGTCACCCCCGTGTCCTGCCACTCCCTTGCCCCCGCTGCATTCAGCGATGCCGCCTGACGCCCGGCCCCCACGTCGGTCTCCTGCTTCCAAGGCGCTAGAGGCCATCGACCTGGCCGGCGCGTTGCTGTCTGGGGACAGGGGACTTGCGTGTCCATGGGACCCTAATGCCGCCCTCCAAAGGGCTAGCACGCCCGGGGCCTGGCCGTGTCGGAGCTCCTCGGGCCTCTGGGGCAGCTTCCTGCCGGGTAGCGAGGCCTGCGCACAGGCCCCGGCGCCTCTGCCTGGGTTGGGGCACCGCGTTGAACCCCTTAAACTCCATCTCCCCACACAGGCCCTATCCGCCGCTCGAGTCCCTGGCTCCCTAGCTGTGGCCCGCGCCCAGCCCCAAGCCCCACATGGAGACGTCGGCTTCCTGCCCCCCACCCCCTGGACGCACTCACAAAGTTCCGCTCCCCGCGCCGGGCGAATGCCCCCCATTTCCCTACCCCACGCACAGCGAACACTTCACGCCACCGAGCGCTCAGAGCTTCCGGCCACACTCGACCCACGCTTCTAGCGCCCCCATGCCACGGATCGACCCCAGCCGGCCGCACAAACGTTCCTGAAGACCCTCATCCGCAGCGCAGGGCGCCCCCACCCTGCAGCTCCCCAGACGGCCATCCGGTGACCTCGCGCACCCCCCCACGCCACACAAAGCAATGACCCCGCGGACCCCTACGTGCTGGCTCAACGCGCTTCTATTCTTCACCGGGCCTCGGATCCCGACGCCTCGCGCCCCCCGCGACCCGGCGCTCGGTGCTCACCTCCGCGCCCCCGCTCACTCGGGGGCCCTGGGTCTGGCGCGGCGACTTCGCGGCCCGGAGGCCCGGTAGGCCATTGGGGGTCAAGGCGCGTTGGCGCGGCCGGCCCCCGGCCAGGCAAGAGGGAGGGTGGGCCGCGGCGCCCGCTCCTTGCGCCGACGCTCGGGCCGCGGTCAGGGCGGCCTGCTTGTTCCGTTCGCCTCTCGCTCTCGCCGCCGCCTCGTTCTCCAATTCGTCTCTCCCAGCCCAGCCGCGGGCGGGGGCGGCACCTGGGGGCCCTGAGATCCGGCGGCGCGGGGACCCGGCCCTAGCCGCGCACCCAGACGGGCCTGCCTGGTGGCCGCGGGGAAATGCTATCCCTTATGCACAGGAAGAGCAAGCCGGCGGTCGACGCGTGGGGGGAGAAGGAGAGCTAGAGCGGGAGGAAAAAAGTTCCCGGGCGGCCTGGCTGCGCTCGCTCGCGGCCCCGGGCGCCAGATGGGCCATGCACGCCCCGACAGCACCCCCTGGCGGTCCGCATGTCCCACTGCGCGTCCGTCCGCCCGCCCGTGCGCCTTGGGGGAGGGAGGTTTGGTTGTGGGGTCCCAGTGGAGCTCTCAGGGACTCTCCTGCTCCGCCTCGGGGTTGGGAACGCCGCGGGACGAGGTTGGGGTGACGACTGGAACATCGGGCAGAGGATTTGGACCAACATCCTGCTTTCAGGTGCTCCCAGTCTCTGGCCTGGTATCCCGGCCAGGCTCCTACCATTGCCCCACCATTAGCCCTCACTGGGACCTTCGTTTGAAACATTTTTGACTTCTGAATTTAATGCGCTGGATATAAGTGTCTTTACTTTCTCGGCACCTGGCACCTTGCTGGGCTTTGAGGAATCCACAGAGGTAAGTGATCCTTGCCGTTATGGAGCTGGTGTCCTGGTGGCCAGGGACAGATAGCAAACAAATGCTTACACATGAAAAGAAAATAATTAATTGTAGGGAGTGATAAGTGCTAGGAAGAAAATTGGCAGGTGGAGTGACAGAGAGGGGCTACTTAGCTGGGAGTGTGAGCAGGAGGCCTATCTGGGCAGAGAGCTACTTTGCAGGAAGGAACCTGTCCCTGGCAGAGCAACAGGAAGAGCATCTTTGGCAGAGGGAAGAGCAAGTGCAAAGGCCCTGATGCGGGACAGAGCTTGGTGGGTGATGAGCAAGGGGACAAACCGCAGGCTCGCCAAAGGCAGGACCCTAACATAGGGCCAGGGTCTCTGGGGCTGCAGAGATCTTGGGAGGGCTAGATTTAATGTGACTCTAGTCTGTGGGAAAGGAAGCCACTGGCAGATGATTTTAAATAGAGGAATGTCGAATGAATGAGAGAATGAAACTATTAACTTACAGACTCCCTGACAGCTGCTCCTCCAAGGCTTCCATTCCCCACAGCTCAGTCTGAAAGCCAGCAGCCGCCTGCTCGGGAAGACTCCCACCCCCACCCCAACTCTGGGGTGCATGAATCTCATGGGGATGGTCAAGGCATTGGAGGTCCCTGGTGGCTCGGGGACTAGTGAGTTCCTGTATTAAACCCATTTCCTCATCTGTTAAATGAGGCACTGAGGTTGCCAGGCACAGTGCTCTTCTATCTTGGTGGGTCCCAGGTGACAATACCCATTTCTCTATGTCTTATTTGAGTCTGTAGCCCCTCTGTGTGCAGGCTGGTCACATTTCACTCACGAGGAAATTGAAGTGCAGAGTGGTAAAGTCACCTGTGTGGTTCTCAGGCTAGAGAATCAAAGCCAAGACTTTTACCCAGAGCCCCTCCCACCAAGCTCCTGGGGAACAGTAAGAACAAGACAAAAGCTGGATCAAGATGGGACCTGGGTTGTAATCTAGTTTTAAACACTGGCTTTGGAAGAGACAGACTCTAAAGCTGGCTCCTCTGTGGCCAGGTAGGTGAGTGGCGCTGGACAAACATGTGACTTGCTGAGTGTCCTGTAAAATGGGAGCGATAGTTCCTACTCACCTGGGGTTGCTGAGAGGATTAAATGAGGTAGGGTGTGGAAGCCTTTAGCCCAGAGCCTGGCATGCAGTGAATGCTGTTAGCGTTTGAGCTCAAATGCTAGATGGGTGGGGATGGTCCCTTTCGTTGGTCCAGAGGGTTCCTCGTACCTCACATGGTCCAGCCCCCTGCCCTTCCTGCTTAGCCTGCTCCTGGGGAGAACCTAGGGAAAGGCCAGGAACCAGGAACATCAGTGGGCAGCAAGAAGAGGAGGGCCCCTGGGGGGAGGAGAAGGTATGGGATCCAAATGCTAGCCGCTGCCATTTCTGAGCACCTACGGTGTGCCAGATGACTTCCATGTGCAGTAGTTTCCTAGGGCTGCTGTGACAATCGACTACAAGTGTAGTGGCTTAAATCAACACGTTTATGTTCTATAGTCTGGAGGGCAGAAGTCCGAGATTTCACTGAGCTAAGGTCTCGGCGTTGGTAGGGCTGGCTCCTTCTGGACTCCAGGGGAGAGTCTGTCCTTGCCTTTTCTGGCTTCTGGAGATCACCTGCATTTCTTGGCTCATGATCACTTGACCTCCAGAAGCTGGAGAAGTCAAGGAAATAATTGCTTCTGTTGTCACATGTCCTCCTTCCTTTGACCATCTTGCTTCCCCTCAGGAGGACCCTTGTGATTGCATGAGGGCCACCTGGATAATCCAGGACAATCTCCCCATCTCAAGACCCTTAATTTAATCACATTGGCAAGGACCCCACCACCACCACTTCTCTTGCCATGGGAGGAACTATTCATAGTTCCCAGGGATTAGGACCTGAATATTTTTGTGAGCCATTGTTAAGCCTTACTCTCCATGCATTCTCTGAATGCTTTCTCATCACAACTCATTTTACAGACAAGAAAATACAGGCTCAGAGAGGTGAAGTCACTCATCCAAGGTCACACAGCAGGTAAGTTTGTTCACCTATTTCATGCATATTGAGTGCCCACTGTGGGTCAGACATCAGGTTAGGCTCTGGGTTGCTATGTAAAAGTTACCTATGAAAAGCAAACTGTGAGGCACAGGCATGAAGTGTAATGACTTGGTCCTGTGGAGGAATTCAGGGAAGGCTTCCTGGAGGAGGTAGCTTGGGAGCTGAGATCTGAAGAGTGATTTTCTGCTAACTAAAGCAGGCAGGCTTGTGAGCAAGAGCCACTTACCTGTGGGGTTAACCGTCCTGAGACTGCTCTGAGTGGTGCTTGCTGGCAGGGTGTGGGACTTCTCAGGAGAGAACTGGGAATGATCAGAGGTCACTGCCAGCATCACCAGCATCCAGGAGAGTCTGCTGAGAACTCTTTGTCATCCTGAGTCAGATTCAGGTAAGAGGGTGAGGAGGGAGTGGGCTCACTGTGCAACACAGACATCTGGTAGAGACAGTGTTGGTACAAAGATCTCACACTTGCAGCTTGAAGGTGGAATCCAGGCCAGGATGCTGGACTTGAAAGAACAAACAACGTGTTTGAAAATTTTGGAGTTGAAATACCTTTAAAGACTAAATTCTTGGGGCCCTACCACTGTGACTTATTGTTCCATACCCACATTTAAATCACCCAACTGACCATCAAAGGCATTTGAGTTTGAGATATTCGCCCCTTCCCTTCCCAGGATTCTTAAGGCCCAGTTTTGCATCTGAATGGCCTTGGGCTTGAACTCCTCCTCAGTTTTCTCTTAGGCCAAAAGGAGACAATGACTCCTTCCTAGGGGGTGAGAGAGACCCCTGAGAGCTGGAAGACAGGGAAAGGGGAGGGATCTATCTCAAGATAGAGTCCTGTGCCCTGAGGGAAAAGGCTTATTATTGCTTCACTCAATACAAGGCAAGGAAGCACCCCACCAAGCCATTCACCTCGTTAGGTAGGCATCCCCTCATTCAGTGCCTGGGAACGGAGGTGCAGGAGAGGAAGCACTTAAAGCAGGGAGGTGTGGAGCGGGATTCAGGTGGGTCCTGGTGCCCAGCCTGGGCTCACCCAGGCTGCCATCCTGCCCCTTGAGGGTGAAAGACCAGTGCAGTGCCAGTGTTCCGCACGATGCATCTCCTGAGCCCAGGCTGAGTGTGGGGTGGGCAGCAGGCCCCCATTAGTGGGTACATAGCCAGTGTTTACTGAACGTTTTTTATGCGCCAGGCCCTGTGCATTTGGGCCTCTTACCTCCATTTTGCAGAGGAGATGGGAGAACAGGGTAAGTCAGCACCCAGAAGAGTGAGGTGGAAAAGCAGAGGGACCGATCTTCCCAGCTCTGCCCTGTACCAGCAGTGTGACCTTGGGCAGCTCTGAGCCCGCGCTGAGCCTCTCACTTCTGCAGGGAGAGCGGAGGTTGCCCCACCTCACGGGCTTGATGTGAGGCGTTAAAACCCTTCTGTGCCACCAAGTGCTGTGTGGCCACTGCAGCTTCCCTCTCCAGGCTCTCTGTATTGGCCAGTGCTGCTCCGCTGCCCCGACCCGAAGGCAAACGTGAATGAGACATTTCTTCCGATGCTCTAGCCAGTGCTTAGGGCCCAGCTTCAGGGAGGCAGCCGGGAAAGCGGTGAGGTTGCCCCTTTCAGAGAGGTGCAGTGATGGGTGGGGCAGAGCAGTGAGAGACCCCTGGGCTTCCTGCGAAGAGAAGGTGACAGCCCGGCTTAGCTCCAGGGGATGATGACTGTAGGCTCTGGGCTTCTTCCATTGCCAGGGCTCCCAGACCAGCCAGACAGACATCATCACTGGGACACTCCACTCACTCACTCACTCACACACTCATTCATTCAGTCCGTACGCATTAACTGAGCCAGGCCCTGTTCTAGGCTCCAACCCACACCACACCCGTGGGTCTGGTGAGCCAGACAGACACCGGACCCATTCTGGAGACCTCATTACCCCAAGAAAAAGGCTGCTTTGACTACAAGTCCTCTTGCAACTGGGAACCAACATGTTTTAGTAATTGCAGAAAAGAACTTTAATTGGAATTATATTTAAAAACAAAAATAAAGCTATAAAATACTTATATTTTATCTTCTACTCAACAAAATTTAGATTAATATGCCCATTCCTGGATTAATGTGCTGATACTTAGAATGCAAAACACTTAATTCCATGAGGCATGGTTTTCCCACAAAATTGCCTGACGGTCTTTGTGAGGCCCTTCCAGGCAGTAACTGCCCAGAGGCTCCATCACACCTCACTGTGGCCTCCAGGCCACTGAGTTCTATGACGTTCAGATCACTTTCTAGTAAGCACTATGTCACCCTTTTCCACGTCGGGAGTCTTCATTATTTAGATAGAGCTGTGATTTGTCAGCCCCTGTGCTGGACCGCAGGCTTTCTCCATCGCTCTCATCACCTTCGTGAAGTGCTACAGCTTTGGCAAGTCTTGAAGGCTTCCTTTGCCATCACCTTGCACACCTGAACCTGACAGAGCAGTCACTGAAGGCAGGGGCGCAGAGAGAGGCAGGTGCTAGCAGGGTGCAGTGTTCGTAAGTGGCCAGAACAGAAGCACATGCTGTCATGTTTTAACAGCGTTTACTTCCAATGCAGATAACAAGTGGCCAGCTGCCGGGGCCCCACATCGAGACGAGACAGGTCAGCACAGGACTGACGCTTCCGGAGCTACTTTAAAGAGAAAACATTCCGTCTTGTTTCAGCCTTGTTGAGTCTCTGCTACAGAACCTTTGTCCTACCTAACACGCTTGGTGTTTGGTGCTAACAGCTCCTCAGAGGAATGTAGGGAACGTTCCTTTTCACTTTCAGCCTAAGTGGTTCAGCCTAGGTTGACCCGACCTCTGAAATGCAGAGATGATTCTATGACTCATGTTTAGTCAATCAAAGTGCCCCATTTGCCTGGCCACAGTGATCAGTTCAGGGATGACCACATGACCCAAGCTTTCTGGTAGTTTTGCTGGAAGTGTTGAGCTTTGCCGGAGCCCCCAGGGGTTGCCGAGCTGGTCAGGTGTGGGCTTGAGCAGAAGGCCCATGTGGAGGGAGGGAGTGTAGAGACACCCACAGAGACAGCACCTGGGCATCTGGACCCATGTCTGCCTGAAGCTAAGGAACTTCTAGGCTTGCAGTTACACAAAGGGTTAATAAATTCACCTTTTTACATAAACCAGTTTCAGTTGTTTTCTGTCATTTGTCTCAAAGAGAACTGGGGTTGCTTTACCTGGAGAAGAAAAATTAGGGTGCAGAGGGCAGAAGTGTGACCACCGCCTTCACAGACCAGAGGGGCCGCCCAGCCTTGTGTGTGACCGCACAGGCCACACAGCCCCAGAGTGGGAGGCAGCAGGGCCCGGGGCAGGGTCCTGACTCTCCATGAGGGGGGGGGGCATTTGCACAGCCAGAACTGTTCGACATGCCACTTTGAGGGAGTAGACTCGCTGTTTCTGGGGGTGTGCAAACAGAAGCGGGATGTGACGAAGGGGCTCAGGCGGGCGGGGACAGCAGTCCTGTAATTGAAGAGATATGACTTGGTGACTCGGACCAGCTTTAGAGGACAGCTGGGAAATATCAGTCACTCCCAGTTTTTAATTGTAAACTATTAAAGATGTTCAAGAAAATACAAAAAATAATAATGTAGTGATTGCCCCTGAATCTACCGCTGTCAGCTCAAGAAATGCAACCTTACCAATACAGGTGAGTTCCTGATCCCAGACCCTTCCACCTGTCTCCACTGTCCCCTGCTGGATGTTAAGCTTTTACTAGATATCTGCCACTCAAAGGGTTGTGTAGTTCACAAGTCTTTCTTAAATGGAGAGGTTAAAATTGCCATACTTTTAGACCCTACAGATTTTTTTTTATTGCCAGTGGTGAAAATAGAAGTGCTCAGCTACTAATAAAACATGTACTTTCTTTATGTTTTAATAATAGAAAGGTATCACAAAAGTGGTCCCCAAACAGTTTTCATTTTGTTTGTATAAAAGCAATCCCCTCACCACCCAGTGCCCTGGCCTCCCCATCTTCCCAGCGCCAGGTGTCTGAGCAGAGGGTCACCCTCTCGGAGCTGTGAGGGCTGCGGCTGAGACACAGCAGACCAGGCATTGCACATGTTCCCTGGCTTGTAGTCAGCGCTCCGTTACAGCGCTAGTTCCTGTTGCTCTTATTACCGCAGGGAATTGCCCCACCACCTGACCTCTCCTCCCTCCCTCGCCAGTGCGGCCCATGGAACCCTATCAGTTTTACCCTTTGGCCCTCGCCCGATCGCAGCCTGTGTAACTGGTCTCCTTGCCTTCAGTTTCAACTCCCCCCCACTCCCCACCCACCATCCACCTCCTTGTAGTGGCCCAAGTGCTTTCGTCTCCGTGGCTCGCTGGCTTGCCACTGCCCCGCCCCCCGCCTCCCTGCTCAACACATCTAAGGCTGGCCCAACCCATACACATCCTTCTCTGCTCTGCCCCTGCAGAGCAACTTGCAGGACCCTCAGTGGTCCCACCCCTTACTCCTCTGAGCGCCCCTATACGCTGTTCTCTCTGCTTGAGATGCTTTTCCCTTTTTGCTCCATCCGGCTGCTCCCTCCACCCTTCTAGCTCAGCTCAAGACCGGGCCCCTTCAGGATCCTCTCCCAGATGTTCTCCGGTCACTCCAGGCTCTGGCTTTCTCAGCTGTGCCCCTGGACACCACTGCCCTGTGATATCCTTGGCAATCACTGTTCTTTACGAGTCTGTCTTGCTTCAGGCGACAAGTTTCTTGAGGGCAGAAATGCCGCCCTCTTCAGAGTTTGGCAGATAGTTTTTGCACAACGATTTTTAAAATGACACCATTTACTTTTTTGAGCTTCTTTGCAGCTACCAACTCACTGAAGCCTCACAAGAGCCCAGGAAGGGCAGTCAGTACTCAGTCAGCCCGTTTTACAGGTGCTAGAACAATCTGCCGCTAACCCAGAGGCTTAAAGCAGCACATCGGTTCTCTTGCAGTTCTGGAGGTCAGGAGTTCAAAATCAGGATCCCTGGGTTCGGCTAAAGTCAAGGTGCCGGCAAGGCAGGTTCCTTCTGGAGGCTCCAGGGGAAAACCTGGGTCCTTGCCCTTCTCGGGTTCCAGGGGCTGCCCGCCTGCCTCGGCTCATAGCCCCTTGCTCACGTCACTGCAGCCTCTTGCTTCCGTCACTCCGTGCCCTCCTCTTCTGTGTCACATCTCTCTCTGCCTGTCTCTTAGGAGGGCACTTGCGATTACAT
>VMDR010002268.1:0-96078 GCA_007922815.1 Macrotus californicus | reverse complement strand
GGGGAAAAGGTACAAGGAATAAGAAGCATAAATGGTAGGTAGAAGATAGACAGGGGGAGGTTAAGAATAGTATGGGAAGTGTAGAAGCCAAAGAACTTATATATATGACCCATGGACATGAACTAAAGAGGGGGAGTGTGGGGGTAAGGGGTGTGCAGGGAGGGGGTGGGGGAGGAGATGGGACAACTGTAATAGTATAATCAATAAAATATATTAAAAAAAAAAACCTTGCATATTTCCAGGGAATCTGGAAACTAATACAGTTGACCCTTGAACAGCACAGGTATGAACTGTGTGGGTCCACTTATACACAGATTTTCTTCAATAAATGTGTACAGTACTATAAATGAATTTTCTCTTCCTTATGATTTTCTTTTTTTTTTAAGATTTTATTTATTTTTAGAGAGAGCGGACGGGAGGGGACGGGAGGGAAACATCAATGTGTGGTTGTCTCTCACATGCCCCCTCCTGGAGACCTAGCCCCCAACCCAGGCATGTGCCCTGACTGGGAATCAAACCAGCAACCCTTTGGTTCATAGGCTAGCACTCAATCCACTGAGCCACACCAGGGCCTTTATGATTTTCTTAACATTTTATTTTCCCTAGTTCACTTTGCTGTAAGAATACAGTGTATAATATGTTTAAGCATATAAAATATGTGTTAATTGACTGTGTTATCAGCAACACTTCCAGGCAACAGTAGGCTATTAGTGGTTAAGCTTTGGGAAAGTAAAAAGTTACACTTGGATTTTTTATTGCACAAGAAGTCAGTGCCCTAAGACCCCCATTGATCAAGAGTCAACTGTACTTTAACCTGGCAGCTAACAGAAACCTAGAGTTCATTGTCAGGGACAACCACCCAAATCCTGAAACTTGTCCCAAAAATGTTTATGGAATATGAAGAAATCGCCATCAGCTCTAGCCAGAAAACCTCTTTCCTACAGAGTCAGAATAGCTGTTGGGTTTCCACAAGATGAAGCAAACTATTAGCATCCCAATGTTTTGCTGGATGGTAATCCTTCCTGTTTTTTCCAGACTGCAAGGAATTCTCACTGTTTGTCCCAGGACTGCCCGTTTCCTTCTAGTTCATCATGTCCATGCAGAACAAGAATTCACCAGCTGCTCACAAACATTGCCTGTGGTCGGTAAGAGATCAAAAAATCTGATTTCTCACAAATCTCAGGGAATCAGCACCAAATCCTTTAGAAGTTCGGTTCTTTGCAAACAAGCCAGTAGGGATTTGAGTTTTGCATTGAGTGAAGTGAAAAGACTTAGCAGAGCATCTCCTCGCATGCGACTCTGGCTGTGACAAGCCTCTGCAGAGTCCCCTAAGTGTTCTTCTCATCATGTACTCGGGAGGCTGAGGGCTGGAGTTTATGTCACGCCAGTGTCTCTGAAACTGCAAGTTTCAGCACCTTGGCTAAGCCATCTCTCAACCTTGTGAGCAAACACTAGCCGGAACACCATGAGCTTCCCAAGTGATCGAGTGTATGAGCAGGTTATTTCACTGCATTTCATCGCTGGTTGACAGAAGATTCTGACCATTGCCCTAATTGGCTAGATCAATGACTCTCAGTTGGGGGTAATTTTGTGCACTGGGGACAGTTGGCAGTGTCTGGAGACATTTTCATGGGAGTAGGTGAAGGGGTGCATCTGGTATCAAGTAGACAGAGGCCAGGGTTTTTATGTCTAGTGGCTACTCTGTGATGCTCATCTGTCTGAATAGATTATGAGCCAACTCTCTGAACATCCTACAATGCCCAGGGCAGCTCCCTCTCACCCCCCAAAAAGTACTCACTCTAAAATGTCAGTAATGTTAAAATTAAGAAACCGTGGTCTAGAACTAGAGTCCAAGCAGCTGGGTGCCTACCACTTAGTCCTCTCAGAAAGTCAAACCTTTCTGCCCGCTAAAGTTATCCCCCGCCTTTCGTAGCGATGAGGGTTGTAACAACTGCACGGCTGGACTACATTTCCCAGCCCTCTGCAGTTTAATATGGTCATATGAATAGTTTGCACCAGTCGAATGTGACCCGAAGTGCCCTTGTGCCTTGTGCCACTACTGGCCTCGGCTTCTGAGAATTATCTTTCCCTTTGTGCTAGCAAGATATAGATGAGAACTAGGCTATGGCAGAGCCACAGGTTGGATCCTGGATCTCTGAACCATCATATGGGACACAGCCACCTACCAACTGGGAGCACATGCTGCAGTCTGTTATGTGAATGAGAAATAAATGTCTGTGTTTGAGCAAGTATACATCTTTTGGGTCTCTTTGTCACAGCAGCTTAGCTCATCCTAACTAATAAGCAGCTATTTATTCCCCAAGGCCCATTTTGGCCCTGAGAGCTGTGAGGAGCTGAAACCTCTGAATGAGGCAAACGCGGCAGGGATCTTTGCCCTGAGGTTAGTGTGGGGTTCCCTCTCCTCTAACTGGTACAGCTGCACATGTCAAAGCCCACTGTGAGGGGCCTTTGCTTTGCTCAGCACAACCTCCACTTCAGGACTAAGCTGTGATACCACCCCAGCTCTGTGTGACTTCAGTTACATCATAATGATGAGGACACTGTTGCAAATGGCAGAACCTCAATCAGAATCAGCTTAGGCGAGAAAAAGGGAAGAGGCTCAGATAACCAAACCACAAGACGTGGCAGGGCAGACCTGGCTACAGGGACAGCTGGAACCAAACAACTCTCTTTCTCCACGTCCTATTCCACCCTTCTGGGTATTCTGGCTTCATTTTTGCTCTTTGCAGTTAAGCTTCTTCACACAGGACAGTAAAGGCACCTTCATCCTTAAGTTCATATCCTCACGCTTGGCCAGCAGAGAAGGGTCCTCCACGCCTCCAGTTCAAAAAACACTGGGAGGGCCTTGGATTGAGCACTCCCTCTGTGGTTGGAGCAGAAGGTGTTATCAGAGGTGAGGAAGGGGCACTGCTCCAACAGAAACAGTAGCCACACATGCGTTCAATTAAAGTGAGATCTGCTCACCTTCCCCTTCCAGCTTCCTAGTGACCCATCTTTGCCACCAGTTTCTGCTGCTCCGAGCCAGGGAATCAGAAGGTAGCCTCAAGAAGCATATCGCAGGATTCTTGTCCCCACAACCCCTCCCCCACCACTCCCACCTTGGGCAGCCAGGGTTGTCCAAAATGTAACAGGAGAAAATTCTAACTGGGAAAGATGTGGTCAATCATACACCATGATGGCACACAAAATCTGTGTGACTAAAGTTGGAAATTTTTCAGCAAGATAAACTGATACCATATATTTCAAGTAATCCTTCTTTAGTTTCTACTGGCTCATTCTAGTTTATTTCATTTATAGAATTTATCATACTCAGTCACTCGATTTAATTGCTTGTTTATTGCAATTCTCCATCTCTCCTACTAGGAAGTAAGCTCCGTGAGGACTGAGATCTTGTCTGTCCTGTTCCCTCCAGTGCCCCTCGTGCGCAGCACAACACCTGGAGGGCCACTGTTTGTGACTGTGCAAGAGACTGAAAGCGCAGAGTGTTCTGTTTTGCTGAGGGTCCATTACACTTTTTCTCTGTGTGTATTGATTTAAATGTCTGCAGGCACTTCTCTGATTTTATTCCTGCTTGCATTGCCCCTTCTAGAAGTTTCTTGAAGTCCCGAGACCTAGATGGCTGCTTTCTAGTGTAATTTCCTACTACTCTGTGATATCCTTTTAGTCATTTCATTGATTATTTATTTTTAGAGAAGGGAAAGGAAGGAAACATCAATGTGTGGTTGCCTCCCTCGCACTCCCTGCTGGGGACCTGGCCCAGCAATCCAGGCACGTGCCCTGACTGGGAATCAAACCGGCGACCCTTTGGTTCGCAGGCTGGTGCTCAATCCACTGAGCCACACCCTGTGCTTTTGCAATGGGCATCTCTAACTCTGCATATGCAGCACAGCAGTCCTTTTTTCCCCACACTCTGTCTCCTCTAGCATTTTTTTCTCTTTCCCTCAGCATTTTCCTGCCCTCATTAAACTTGTAACCAAGTCCTGTGAATTCTAAATCCTCAGCATGTCTCTATGACCCTGTTGCTGGTGGAAATAATGTCCTTTCGCAGAGTCACAAGGAAAGCATTCCAGGGACCCATGTTCAGGAGGATAAGGCTGAGTGGTAAGGTTTATTGTGGCACTAGATGCAAATCAACCCCCTGGGTTGCCAGTGTCTTATCACCATCCATCCCACTGTGAAAAAATCCAAACTTGTCTTCATCAAGCCCAGTACCAAGGCCAAGGTCCAAGAGTTCTGTGCCATGCTGAAGCTTAATCCAGTTTAGTCAACGTCTGTCCCTATCTAGCCAGTGTAGCCTATTCCCAGCTGCGCCCTGGCTAGCACTGTGCCCAGGCCTGCAATTGGAGTCTGCGTGGCTGCCAAACCCCAGATGACTGCTTGGTCCACATGGTTGCTATGGAGAGACAACATGTGAATGAACAAAAGAGCATGTGTTATTGTTAAGGTTGGGTTATATTAGGCTTGGGAAGGACTGGGTGCTCTTTCAAACTAACTAATCAATTTCCCAATCCTTCATGGGCTAGTATTGGATCACCCCCTAACCAGTCCCTTTCCTAGATTTTCCCAGGTTCTATGTCCCTTATCCAACCCAATCCTTTCCCCAGGCTAGACAGACAAGCCTTTATGGTCACCATTTTAGTTCCTACCAAGCATGCCTCATAGCAGAAGCAACTTGGCTTCTACCGGACACGTGCCCAACAGAGGAATTCTCCCTTTATTGTTTTACCCCTCCCCTGGTATCTGCTGGGAACAGACCGGTTAAACCCTGGGGAGATTGGAAAGCTGGTCCTTTCTCCCTACAGGGGAAGGGAGGAGGGGTGTTAATCCCCTCGGTGGGGAGATGCTGTGATTCCCTGGGGAGCATGTGAAGCTGTAGCTTCCTAGCAGATTAGGCACATGGTCCCTAGTTGATTATGCTTAATAATGCCTGATTCCTTTCACTCCTTTCCTTTATTAACTTAGCTGCCTCTGCTCCCAACCCTACCTCTCCACCCTGACCACCCTTACTTTGATTTCAGCCTACATCATTTTTTATGTCTACTAGTCACCTCTCTGTCCCCTTGCCTCCAGTTCTTTACTCCTATTAATTACCTCCACACCCCTCTGGAGTAGTATTCCCCCAACACAGCACTGCCGTACCACTCTCTGACTTCACCTTTCCAACACTTCAATATCATGAATGCGGAGTTGTCACCTAAGACCTTTTATGGCCAGGCCCCTGCCACCTTTTCAGCCTCCCCTCCATCACTTGCACCAACTCTATGGAACCATGTGTAGGCACCCGGTGTGCCGAGCTCCAGCAAGCCGCTTCCTCTTTGCAGGCCTCCTCCCCTTAGTCAGCCTGGAAAATACCACTGTCCTCAGTATCAGGTCACAGATGCCTCTCAGGGCCCTCTTCCTCCTTTGTGAGTCTCTGTGCCCCACCCTGTGTTTATCTCCCACAAGCCCCACAACACTTCATTTATTTGATTACAAGTCTACCTTCTCTGCCAGACTATAAATTTCATGACATATAGTAGGTTTTCAATACATGTTCCATGAGTGTATATTATAACACATAAAACTCCATGATAGGGAGACTTTGTTGTTTTCTACACTGCTATATCCTCAGAGACTAAAACAATGCCTGCTGTGTAACAGATATTCAAAAAATATTTGTTGAATATTTGAGTGAATACAAATAAAAATATACACACCAAATGTATTTCTTATACATGTGTTCTATACATGGACATTCCAGGGGTCTTCAAAGCAAGACAAGGAGATATCACTCCTCCTCCTGCCCCTCAGCAGGCAGATACCAGCTGAGCAGTTGTCAGCTTCCTTCCAGGCCTCCCGATGACTCAGGAGCACTTCCTTAGGGACGCGTGGGAGTGATGGCTGACAAAAATAACCACGGACGCTTGAAGCATCATCAAGTCTCTGTTTATGGGTGAACATCAGGGGTGAATCCAAGGGTTTCTCCCAGGCAGGACAAGACAGGTACCCATTCCTCCAGCAACAGTGGTTATCAAACAATCACAGTCAGAGGGTCAGACAAGCTTAGTGTAAATAAAGTGAAGTAGCCACTGCTCCTAAGCAGTCAGCTGTGTGTATTGCATATGAATATTCTTTGTGGACTGTGCAGAAAACACACTTGGGAGTAGTGATTGTTAAATGTCATTATGTTGATAATTCCTCCGTGTATCTTTTTTACTTTTTACAAAAGGATTTCCCATACTTTATCTCCTTTGATAACATCAAGCAGGAGAGAAAAGCAATTCACTAATGAAAAAGACTCAGAGAGAATCTGTGACTGCTTACAGCATGATTCTCAAAGTGGTCCAAGGACCAGCAGCATCAGCATCACCTAGGAACTTAATGGACATGCAAATTCTGGGCCCCAGCCAGATGTACTGAATCAGAAACTGGGATGAGGCCCAGCAATGTGTTGCAACAGGCCCTCCAGGTGCCTCAAATGCATGCCCAAGTTTTAGAACCATTGACTTAGAATCACACACGTAGCAAGTTACAGTCCCTGGGTGAGAACCCAAGGATGTACTTAGGTGCTACCCTTCACTGAGTTACTTGCATGTTAATAGCTAACAGTCTCCTGCTCCTACTTTTCCATGAAGCCCTGCCCAAACCAGTTCCAACTACATTTCCACTCCATTCTCCCTCCCACTGGCCTAATCTCTTCCTTAGACATGCCAAGCTCTTTTCTGCCCCAGGACCTTTGCACATACTATTTCCACTCTGAGACATTTTTTCTTTTTTAATTTGTAGTGGAAAAAATAACATGAAATCTGCCCTCTTCACAAATTTTTAAGTGTCTAGTATAGCGTTGGTAGTATGCCCACATGGCTGGGCTGCAAATATCTAGAACTTTTTAATCTTGCAGTACTGAAACTCTAATATTTATTAAATCATCAGTCCCCGACCTTTTTGGCACCAGGGACCAGTTTCGTGGAAGATAACCTTTCCATGGACTGGGGTGTGAAGCACAGTGTCAGGATGATTCAAGCGCATTGCATTCACTTCCTGCTGTGTGGCCTGTTTCCTAACAGGCCATGGACCGGTACCAGTCCATGACCCAGAGGTTGGGGACCCCTGCATTAAACAGCAGCTCCCCACTTCCCTCTCCCCCTAGCCTCTGGCAACCACCATTCTACTGTCTCTACAAGTGTGGCTGTGTTAGATACCTCATATAAGAGCAGTCACACAGTATTTGTTGTTTTGTGACTGCATGATGTCCCTTAGCTTAATGTCCTCAAGGTTCATTCATGTTGTAGCAAGTGACAGGACTTCTTTCTTTTTTAAAGCTGAATGATATTTCATTGTATGTACATACCACATTTGTTTCATCCATTGATGAACATTTAGGTTGTCTCCACCTCTTGGCTTTTGTGAATAATGACACTATGAACATAAGAGTACAAATATTTCTTCAAGACCCTAATTTCAATTCTTCCTGATAATACTCCAAAGCAGACTCGCTGGGTCATATGGTAAACCTATTTGTAATTTTTTGAGGAGCTGCCAGAACGTTTTCCAGAGCAGCTGCTCCATTTTACAGCCCCACCAATAGTGTACAAGTGTTCTAGTTTCTCCACATCCTCGCAGTTCTTTTCTGTTCTTTTTTGGGGGGATTGTTTGTTTTGTTTTTGTTTTGATGATGATGATGGCCACCCTAACAGGTGCAGGTAAACGCTCATGATTTTTGTCTGTATTTCTCTGATGATTAGCGACATTCATATGTGGTCATTTGTATATCTTCTTTGGAGACAAGTCTCTTCAAGTCCTTCGAAGGGACAGCCCTTTTTTTGGAGGGAAGTTCTGCAATAGGTAGAGACCTATTGGTGTCCCATTTACATGGCATGCTATACATGGAAGGGGAGGGAAGGACCCAGGTAAATTGCCTGGGAGCACTAGACACAGTTCAAACACTCAGGCCTGACACAGAGTAAAGTGGGCATATTGATAAAAATATCCGTTCAAGTCCCTGCTTTCAGTGGGGCATCTACTTAGAAGTAGAATCATGAGATTATATTATAATTCTATTTTTAATTTTTGGTGGAACCATCATACTATTTTCAATAGTGACTGCACCATTTTACATTCCCATCAACAGTGTACACATTTCAGTTTTCCACGTCCTCACCAATATTTATTTTCTGTTTTTTATTTATTTATTTATTTTTAGAGAGGGGGAAAGGAGGAAGAGAAACATCAATGTGTGGTTGCCTCTCATGCGCCCCCTAGTGGGGAACGTGGCCCACAACCCAGGCATGTGCCCTAGACTGGGAATCAAATCCATGACCCTGTGGTTCACAGGCTGGTACTCAATCCACTGAGCCACACCAACCAGGACTGTTTTAGTTTTTTTGATAGTCACTATCCTAATGGACATGAAGAGGTATCTCATTGTGGTTTAACAATTAGTTATGCTGAGCAACTTTTAATTGGCCATTCAGATATCTTCTTTGGAGAAATGTCTATTCAAATCCTTTGCCTATTTTTTAAAATCAGCTTGTTTGTTTTTGTGTATGTCTATTAAGCTTTCTATCTGGCTTTTGATTTTGCCATTTATAAAGTAGTGTATGTTAGGTGTCGTGTAAAGCCATAACACACACAATCTCACTTTATCCTCACAACAACCTTGAAATGCAGGTAAACTCAATACCTGCATTTCACAGAAGAGGCACCAAGGCCCAGGGAGGTTAAACCTCCTGCCGGAGTTCACACAGCCAGTCCAGGCCTGTATGACTCCAAGTCCTGGCTCCTAACCCCAGAGTTCTCACCCCTCTCATCACTGTGGCAGGTTGATAGGGAGGCTGGGCCAGGGCCCCCCAGCAGTACCCACGGGTCTTTCCCCCATAGTCCAGCATACCAGGAAGAATCCCAGGTTGGAGATCAGGAGTCTGGGCTCTGTTGGTCACAGCCCTGCTCCAACTGGCTAGGAATCTTCCAAAACAGCCACCCCATTGTCCTGGCTGTGCCAGGTCTGAGAGTCAAGGGAGGTCATGGACAGGAAAGCCCTTTGAAAAGTTGTAACACACCCAAAAGAAGTGAAGTGCGGTAAGGATTCACAAGGCTGGTGCTCGAGCCAGGCCTGTGCTCTCAGCACTCCAGAGCCTGGACTGTCTTCTGGCCGGCGGCTCACTGAGAGTCTGGGGTGATGGCAATCTTGCTTTCTTGTATGTCTTTCCTCAGACACCCACGGGCTCCCAGCAGAGAAGGAGGGGCAGTTGCAGCCGGTACTAGCCTCTTGGGGGGCCAGCCTCCGCTGCCCTGTGGGGTTCAGGAGGCAGAGTTGTTTTCTGCTTATATGGCTGTTCATATACCCACCCACTGAGGAAATGCTCTAGAGAATGGCAGTTCTTTTTGTACATTTAGAATCAAAGGAGAAAACATAGGAGAGTTACAAGAAATCTATTGGTGGTAGATTATGGAGAAGGGAGAGTCTCCTTACACTGGTAAGTACAGGATAGCTACCATTTAACCTTTGCAGTAAACAGAGATGGAATGCTGGCCACAAGGTAACAGTGAGTAGTTTCATAGTCATTATGCTCCAGTGCCTGCAGTTTCGGGTCTGGAAAACGACTCAGACATTTCAAAGGTGTGTCATCCTTGATGCACAAACAATGGGCAGGGCTCCCTCAAGGTGCAGACAGGCCTGTAACTAAGGAAGCTACAGGCCTAGGACATGACTACCCACCATGACCTGCCCAGTAAGGAGTTTGTGAGAACATCCTGTGGGGTTACTTTCAGTCATTGAGCTTGTCAGGTCTGCCATGCACAAAGGGGACATTGTGGTATGATTGAGTTAAGAATCTTCAGGTGAGGCGATGCAACATTGTGATTTATAGTTGGTCTTAGTTCACAGTTCCTGGCTCATAGCTCTAGGAACTCTTGGAATTTCCTAAGTGTTGAGAGGAGGAGAGGTGTCTTTTGTTACATGAACAGGATGACATGGGGACCCTGCCTAAGGATGGGGGACAGTTGCCAGTGGAACCAACCATGTGATTATAGGGTTGAAAATCTTAGTCCCACACACATTCCCCCACCCCCCCCCATCCCTGCCTCCCAGATGAGAGAGGGTCTGGAGGTTGAATCATTCGCCAATGGCCCGTGATCTAATCAATAATGCCTGTGTAACAAAGCCTCCATAACAAACCTAAGAGTTGTGAGATGAGGGGACAGTGCCACCTGGGGTGGGCATGGAAGCTTCTCACCTTTTCCCCGTACCTCACCCTGTGCATCTCTCCCATCTGGCTGTTCCTGAGTTACATCCTCTTACAGTAAACCGGTGATCTAGTAAGTAACATGCTTCCGAGTTTTGTGAGCCATTCTAGCAGTTTAATCAAACCCAAGGAGGGTTTTTGGGAATGTCCAACTCATAGACAGTCAGTCAGAAGTACAGGTAACAACCTGGACTTGCAACTGGCATCCTGAATGGAAGGGAGTTGTTGGAACCTTTGATCTGTGGCCAGTCAGTCAGAAGCAAAGGTAACCTGGGCTTGTGTCTGGCATTTGAAGGATGCGTGTGGTATGGGGGCAGTCTTATAGGACGGAACCCTTAACCTGTAGAATCTGATACTGTCTCTGAGTAGATGGTGTCAGAACTGAGCTGAATTTTCAGACACCCTGATGGTGTCTGTGAATTGTTTGTTGGTGTGGGGAGCCCTTCTCCCATGGAAAATTGTGTCTCAGACCACTAATTTAGGAGATTATCCTGGAAAATCTGGGAGGGATCAATGTAATCACAAGGGTCCTCATAAGAGGGAGACAGGAGGGTCAGAGAGAGAGGAGGTGTGACGACAGACACAGAGGTCAGAGTGATGTGCTGACGGGAAAGGCAGTCATGAGCCAAGGGATGAGGACAGCCTCTAGAAGCTGGAAGAGTGAAGGAAACAGATGCTCCCCTGAAATCTTCAGACTGAACACAGGTTTCCCAACACCTTGCTTTTACCCAATAAGACCCATTTTGAACTTCTGACCTCCAGAACTGTAAGTTAATAAAACTATGTTCTTTTAAGCCACTAAGTTTGTGGTAATTTGTTACATCAACAATAGATATGAATAGCCAATAGAAAGTGGACAAAAGAAGTGAGCAGGCATTTAACAAAAAAGGAAGTACATTGGGCAGTAAACATTGAGATAGTCAACACCATCGGCCATCCTAGCCAGCTTCCGGCTGCCACCAGGTGGCTTAGAACAGACATTTCCATTCCAAAAAGGAAGTGTAGGAAAGAAGGAAGGGATGACAGGTCCCAAGCAAGGCCAAAACCTAGTCTTTGTTATGGCAGCCTGAACTGACTAAGTCATGAGCTATTGAGGAAATGCAAATTAAGGCCTCCAATAAGATTCCACTTTAATTAGCAAAGTAATTGGAAAAAATTAATAAGCCTATCAAGAGCAAGCATTGGAGAGGAGAAGAGGGTATGGGTGGGGGGAGGGTCTCTCATACAAAGCTGGGGGTGGACAGCCGTGTGCTGGAAAACAAGTCAGCATTTATCATAGAGCTAGCCCATTCCATTCCTAGGGCCACACCAGGTGTGCAACAAAAACGTGCAGGAACATTCATGCACGTGCTCTTTCCAACAGCAAAAGTCCAAAACAACTTGAATGGATGTTGGTGGGAAAATGGAGAAATAAACCAAGTTACTTTCAGACAACGAACTATTATACACAGGGAAATGAATGAACTACAATGACATACAGCAACAAGGGTGACTCCTACCAACACAACATTAAAAAGAACTAGCTACTTTTTGGAAAAAGTAGCTCCAAAAAAATTCCATAGAGCAAGATACCCTCTTATAAAGTTAAAGACAACCAAAATGAAAAACAGATACCCTTTAGAAACACATGTAAGTGCAAAACAACCATGTAAAGAATGTGGAAACAGAGGAAATGGGTGGGGGGTTGAATGAAACAAGATTGGACATGACTTGAAAAGTTAAAATCTGGACCATAGGGACATGTGGATTCACTACACCAGTCTCTCCATTGTAAAAAAAGAAAATTTTAATAATATAAAAAGGAATAAGGAACACAGGACTCAGTAGGCAGAGACACTGAACCCTAGTGATAAAATGTGAGTTATTGCTTGGCTTCACTTGGTTGTGGATGTTGAGTTCATGGGCACTTATTATATAACTAACTAAACAACTGAATCCAAGCAAGCCATGCATGGAGCAATGAAGAAATAATTAAGAAGCAGAGGGAGAGAAGGCACTGAAGTCTTTGGGTGCTCTGTGTGCAAGGAGAGACCTTGGAAGTCAAGGACACCTAGATGCTAGGTCCCTGGCCCTCCTTAGGTCCTTCTCCCCAGGAGACACTTTGTCTCTCAGCTGTGTGCCTGACCAAAGGCCTGGACAAGGCATCCCAGGGCTTCGAGGTTCCTGATAAGAGCTGGTCGGATATTTGGAATGTCATACCTGTACCTACTGATGGACTTTCGGACTAAAATGTGGGGGTTGACACTCATTCCCCACACATCGACACTCAGAGACACTGACATATTTACCTGGTAGCTGAGAGAAGGCACCAGGTGTGCTGAGGGTGGGCTGTCGGGCCTCCTAGAAAGGGTGCAGGTCTCCCTTCAATAAGGAAATGAACTGAGAGTCAGGGACATTTCCCACACTCTTGTGTGGGTGTGGGTGTGGGTGTGGGTGTGTGTTTTCAGTATTCCCTGAGGGCTGGGTCTGGCCATGCTGCTCTGAGTTCCACTGAGTCCAGAAATGGTTCTGTCTCCCTGGCAGCCGTGATAAGCCCTCAGGAGAGAAAAACTGTTTCTCCCCTCCTCTCCTTGCCCCAGCTCTTCCAGATCTGCTCAAACTGTGGTCCCCAGACAAACCTGACTGGCAGCTCCAGGACCCCTGGAGACTCGTTAGAGATGCAATACCCCTGACTTACTGAATCTTAAACCCTGAGGGTGGCCCTCGCACATGAGTTTTAGCCAGCCCTTCCTGGGGCTGTGATGCCTGCTCCAGTCTGAGAGCCACTGACTGAAGTCCATTTTTTCCCATTCCTGGACTCTGAATGGCTTCACCACCTTCCCTGACAGTATTCCACAGGTCATCACTTCCAGGACCTATTGCCACCTATTTGCCTTAAGACACCCCAGCAGAGCCCTCAGTTGCTTGGAGCATTATCCCATACACCAAAAGGCTGTGGGTTCGATCCCCAGTCAGGGTGCATGTAGGAGGCAACTGATCAATTTTTCTCTCACATCAATATTTCTCTCTCTCTCTCTCTCTCTTCCCCCTTCCTCTCTCTAAAACTGATAAATATAGCATCGAGGATTAAAAAATAAATAAAAGAATGACCAAAAAGCATAAATTCTGTGAGTACCTCTTAATAAAATGATCTCTCTCCCATGTAAAAAAAAAACCACCCATCCCATTCACAACCAAGAGTTTTGAAAGAACAAGTAACATTACATCTCTCTATTGTCTTGCCTCCCATTTGCCTCTTCATTCCCTGCAAACTGATTTCCTAGAGATCATCAGTAGCCTCTGTATCCACAAATCCAACCGCATGTTAGTGCTCCTGTTCACTCAGTCCTTTTCTTGAGCTCCAGGCACATCCTGGGGTCATGGCACTAGACTAACACATAGAGGTGGTAGTGGGCTTTCTCATTCAGCAAGTGTTTCTGTTATTTTAGCTCCTCCAATGTGCCAGGCACTGCGCTCTGCAGGCCCTGGCCAGCAGCCTGCTCTGGGGGTGTTTACAGGCCATCACAGCAGCATCAAACATGGGCAGTGAGACTTAGAGAACACACCAGATGGACACCTAACTTCAGCCAGGGGGAGGCAAGTAAATCTCAGAAGCCATCGCTGAGAAAGTGACACCTGAATTTAGTCTAAAGAATGAGGAGGGGTCCTGACCAGCATGGCTTGGTTGAGTGTCATCCCACAAAGCCTAAGGTACCTAGTTCAATTTCCAGCCAGGGCATGTGCCTAGGTTAAGGGCCAGTCCCCTGTTGGGGAGTGTGCAAGAGGCAACTGATCGATATTTCTCTCTCTCTCCCCCGCCCCTTTCTCTCTCTCCCTTTCTTCTCCTCTCTAAATAAATAAAATATTTTTTTTTAAATAATAAAGGATAAGGAGGGATTGATCAGTAAGGGAATGAAGACGGATGCTCCAGGTAGAAGAACAGCATGTGCCAATAATCAGTAGAAACACAGTACAAGATATTCTATCATATTCACAGGGTATTATAGTCACATGGAGGAGGTCACGGGAGGCATCCGGGGGAGGCTTCCTGAAGGAGGTGGCATGAGTAGGCATGTGTTAAGGGATAAAGGGCATCCCAAGAAGACAATACAGTACAAGCAAAGGCACAAAGTATCACATCTTGAGAGAGGTATAAGTAACATGGGATGACACTGAAGTACAGAACAGAACCTGAGGACAGTGTAGCAGCTGGGGACAGCAGTGCCGTTACATAGTGTGGACTAAAAGTGATAGGACTCACCCTGGCTGGTGTGGCTCAGTGAATTGGGTGACACCCTGCAAACTGGAAGGTTGCTGGTTCAATTCCCTTCAGGGCACATGCCTGGGTTGAGGGCCAGGTTCCTGGCTGGGGGCGTGCGTGTAAGAGACAACCAATCAATGTTTCTCTCTCGCATAGATGTTTCTCTCCTTCTCTTTCTCCCTCCTTTCCCTTGCCTCTAAAAATAAATAAATAAAATCATTTAAAAAATAAAAAAATAAAAGTGATAGGCATCACTGAAGGGGGAAGGGAGAGTGTGTGTGCGTGTGTGTGTGTGTTCCCTTTTCACAGTGATCACTCCAACTGCGACATGAGAGATACATCAGAAAGGGCAATACTGCAGGTGGGGAGAAAAGTTGGGAAGACGGCCGTTGTAATGCACTGATTGAGGTGAAAGAATGACAGCTCCTCCACAAGGCAGTGGCTGTAGGGTGTAATATTTAAGCAGTAGGACCAATGACATAAAGTAATGTTAACAACACACAGACTGGAAAGCAGGAGTCCCGGTTCTGCCCCTCACTATCTGTGCAATCTCGGGTAAGTCACTTGGCCTCTCTAAGATCCCATTTCCTCACCTGTGAAATCAAGACAATCACAGAGCTGATCTCACAGTTATTGAAAGAATGAGACAGTGTAATATACACAATAGACGGAGCATGAGACCGAGCAGACGGTGAATGAGCACAGATGAGAGCTCCTATTCTTAGCATCATTAACTGGACTTGATTGACCAGCTGCTGATACTCAGAGACTAGAGCGCACAATGATGCACTCCAGCATTTCTGTCCTGCCCTTACTAAAGACAGCAAAAGCAGGTTGGGAAGGCAGCACTCACTAGTGGGGTATGCAGTGCTCACTGTTGGCGGACACAGTCCTCCACGAGGCTGTCTTACTGCTTCACATCTCATTGTGTGTGCCAAGAATACAAGACCCTGATCAATTGTCATCTGGGCCACTCCTCAGGGCTGTGTGCGCAGTGAGATACTGTCTCCCTCCAGGCTTGCTCACTGCTTCCTAAGAAGTGGCACATTCCCGAGCTTGGTATCCCCCAGCTGCAACGCAAACCTGCTGCATGTGGAGCATCCATCTGGGCCGATCACGCTACCCCTGTGGGAATCAGAGGCAAAGGGAACTGATGCAAATATGCTGATGCTTATGCTGTGTGCCCGGTAACAAAGTCCTGTGTCTCTGACCCAGGAGTCTCGTGTCTCTGCCAGCAACTGTGGGTCAGTGACAGGTTAATTTATTAGCTTCTAGGTTTGAAAGAGAGACTTGGAGTCATTAGTGTGTGGTGGTAGATAAAGCCCTGCATATAAATAACACCACCTAGGAAGAGGCCTGAGGCCACACCCTGGGTAACACTAACAAGTGAAGGATGGGGGTAGGAACGGAAGCTCCCAGGGGACCCCAGGAAGGAAACCTGGGGGAGAATAGCTCCCTACAAGCCAAGGGAGTAGAGTTTAAATTAAAACAGAGTTGGTACCCTGGTCAGGTAGCTTAGTTGGTTAGAGCATCGTCCCCATACGACAAGGTTGTGGGTTCAACTGCTGATCAGGGCACATACAAGAATGACCAAAGAATACATAAATGAGTGAAACAACAAATCAATGTTTCTCTCTCAAATCAATTTTTAAAAAAGAACATACAGATTTAAAAAAAAGAGTTGGCAATGGAATCAATTGCTGCTTAAACGTCAAATAAGATGAAGACTGAAAAATGGCCGCTGAATTTAGCAATTAGGTCACTGGCAAGAGTCCTTTCAATGAAGTGGTGGGTCCAGAAGCCAAACTGGAGTGGGTAAGGAATGAATGGAGGTAAAGAAGGTGTGACATAAAATATTAGGTACTTCCCAAAAGCTTAGCTGAAAAGGAAAGAGAGGTGGGCCATTGGTGACTGGAGGGTATCAGACAAATTAAAGTTTTCTTTCTAAATAGATGGAAGAGACTGAGGAGAACAAGCCAGAAAGGAGGGAAAAGTTGGGGAACAATTAAGAGCAAGTTGAAGAAGATAAAACGAGGTCTCTGAAGAAGAGAAGGGTGACATTCAAATCCCAGATGAGAGGCTGGCCTGAGCCCTCTTCCACAGAGATGGCATTTGCCCCAGCCCCATACCCTTGAGCAGGCCAACCTGCTAGCTCAGGATAGCTCAGCCCACTGTCCCTAGAGAGGGGCTTGGCCAGCAGCTCTCCCTGGCCAGGAAAGTTTGGAAGGTGCCACTCCAAGGCCTGTGAGGCCAGCTGGCAGGGAGACTGAGTGCCCTCCACCAGCAGGGATAGACAGGCACTTGGAAGTGGACGTCCAGAGGTAAGAGAGAACCCGCTGAGGGAGACACAAACCTCATCCGCCTGGTACTCAGGACTGACAAAGAAAAGCCCTGTGGGAAGACCCAGTGATTAGTCCCAGAAGAGGAAAAGGAATTCTCCTTGGCGGAACCCCTGTGGTCTGCCTGGAGTTTCTGCATACCCTCACCTTACTCTTCTGATTCTTGACAGTGTTCTTACCAAACATGACAGAGGAAGTCACTAGGACTGGCCTGGTACTTAGCAGTTAGCACATGGTAGATCCCAGCTCTCTCTGATTTGGGATCTGGCTCTCTTGCCCCTACAGCCCACACTGTCCTTTCCTCCCAAAACGGGCCTGGGCCAGAGTCAAGCACACACAACTGCTGCCCCTGTAGCCCTCTGGCTGATCCCAGGACAGCCACCTCAGCCTGCTAGGGTGGTCTGTAGCCTGTGACAGGGAAGGTCCTCCAGGTGCTTACTTAGCCTTCTCTCTGTGGGGGCCCTGGTTGGCTTTCCCATCACCCAGGGGGTCTGGGTCTCTTGTGGGCTGGGCCCAGCAGAGGTGGCCAGGGAGGGAGGGCCAGCAGGAGTGTGCAGCTGGGCTTACCTGTGGGCATGCCTCTGCTTTTTTGTAAGGGGGGGGGGGGTTACTCCCAGGAACCCTCTCCAGGGAATGAGAACAGAAGACAGCAGCCCTTTATACCTTGAGGGTCCAGACCAGCGATTTTCAACAGGTGCACCGCAATAATTTTTAAAACATGCAACATCTGACTATTTAGTCAGCATCATAGATCTCCTTTTCCTTACATTGTCAAATTAAAAAAATGACAACAGCCAACACAACGATAGCTGCCTGGTGTGAGTTCATCAACATACCTATTTTTTTGGTCAGGTCAGCAAAAAATATAATTTTTGGTGTGCCACGGAATTTTAGTAATTAATTTGTTGTGTGCCATGAGTTGCAAAGGGTTGAAAATCGCTGGTCTAGATTCTCTGAAAGACTTATAGAAGCAAAAGATGGACTCTCTGCATACAAGGGCACACACACAACACACAACCTTGCGCAGTTTCTGGGTCCACTCACCAACCACCACCACCAGGAGCCAAGTGTCAAAGGAGTGTATATAAGAATCAGCCCAAGGGCTGGCTAAAAATGCAGGTGCCCAGATGCCACCCCAGAGATTCTCATTTAGTAGATTTGAGGCAAGGCCCGGGAGTCTACGTTTTTAACCAGCGCTTCAGAGGACTTGGGCGCTGATGCTCAGCGGAGCCCACTTTGAGAAAACCGACTCTGGGGCGGAGAGATGGCCCCGTGCTTTAAACTTGCCCCATCCGGGATGCACGAACTGTCTCCCTTCCTGTCTCGCGGGTCTCACCCTCACGCGAGGTAGTGGAAGCATCTGGGAAACCTGGTGGGGACAAGCGATGTCTCCTAGCTCCTGCCCGCCCCGGTAGGCACCGCGCCACTGCCCCCCGGGAGGCGCAGTGGCACAATGGCCCGCAGAGGGCGCGGTGCTGGAGCAGACGCCGGAGTGGGCTCCCGCCAGCCCCCAGTCCGGAGCGGAGGGGCGGGAAGCAGAAGAGAAGGGAGGGGAGAACAGAGGGAAGAGGCTGGGAGGGAAGGAGGAGGGCGGGGCGCGGCGGCGCGGAGCCGAAGCGCAGGGGCGGGAGCTGGAGCCGGAGCCGGAGCCGGAGCCGGAGCCTGAGCCGGAGCCGAGGCCGAGCCGGGGGCGGGGCGGGGCCGGCGGCTGGCGGCGAGCGCTGGGGGAGCGCGCTCGGGGAGGGCGGAGCGAGGGGAGCGCGGGCCACCAACGCCACCGCCCCCGCCCCGCGCCGCCTGCGCGCAACAGTTACCCCAAAGTTGCAGCCTGCGAGGCGGGCCGCCGGTCGTGGACACCGCGGTATGGGCACCCGGCAGACCAAGGGCAGCCTGGCGGAGAAAGGCAGCCCCAGCGCGGCGCCTGGTCCCCGCCGCGAACGGCCCGACTTCTGGGCGTCGCTGCTGCTGCGCTCCGCGGACAAGGCGGGGCGCGCGGGCGCCGGCGCGGGACTACCTCCCTACCACAGGCGCGTTAGCATGGTCCAGGAGCTCCTGCGGATGGTGCGCCAGGGCCGGCGGGAGGAGGCAGGGACGCTGCTGCAGCATCTACGCCAGGTGAGCGCGGCGAAGGGGCGCGCCGGCCGCGAGAGCGCCCCGCCCCTTCCCGGGAGGCTGAGGAACGCCGTGGGGCACCGCCCAGGGCCCCCTGTCGCGGGGACAGAACCCGCTCTGGCAGCAGGTGCTACGGTGCTCCCGCGAAATTTGAGGCCTCAGGACTGGGCGGAGGATTGATGGCCGGGCGAGGCTGGGCTGCCGGGGACCTGTTGAAATAATGTTCCCGCTTCTCTTCTCCGCGGGCAGAGGAGGCTGATCCCAGGAATGGTTGGGGAGAGGGGATGCGGGCAGGGTTGCCTGGTCTGGGTCAAGGTGCCTTTCCTCCTTTCTACCCACTGTCAGTCACCCTCTGCCAAGGGTCCTCAAGGAATTCGTAGTTGTCAGCGTCTCCGGGGAATCCAAGGGCACGGCCCTGAGGCTGCTGAGGTGCAAGTCCCTAGGTCGTTGCCCACCTGGAGGCATTTTAGATTGCGCTTAAGGTGGGAGACAGTGTTTTATCTCCTCTGAATAACTTTGACAGGTGCTCAGCCATGCGCCCCTACTGAACACTGGAGGGTAGAGGGGAATTGGATTGGTTTCCTGTGGGACGATCTGGCTGCAGAAACTTAAGGAAGCTACCAGCGCCCTGCCCTCTGCCTGTCCCGTCCCTCTGGTTAGCGACTGCCTGGAGACCTGGCGCTTCCCTCGGCTTCAGGGCTGCCCTGGGGCCCTCCCTGTCAGCCGCCTCTCTTTGGCTTGTCTTCCTTCCTTCCTTCCTCCCTTCCTTCCTTCCTTCCTTCCTTCCTTCCTTCCTTCCTTCCTTCCTTTCTTTTGAGGGAAGGGTGGCCTGGTCCATGGATTTTGTTGAGTGGGAGAGAGGCAGGAGGGTGTACCTCCTGCATCATTAAACAGATCGTCTTCACCCAGCTTTTTTTTGGGGGGGGGCCGAGTCCAGGGCCCATATTCTTGCTAGACTGACCCCATCAGTGGTGGGGGTTTTGTGGATGGGAGAGGGGATCGCAGGTGGCATTTCTGAAGTTTAACCATCACTGATGAAAGAGGATGTAGAGGCACCTTCCTGGGAGGAGCTTCTAAAACCTACTCAGATCCATGTCTCTCCTGATTCTGTGGCATTCACCCCCCTTATATGGAGTTTGCTGGGACCCTGGAGTGTTCAGTCCCAAGGTGTGCACCGCACAGGGAAAGGGAAGCAGAGACCTGGGGAGGGGATGAGGTGGGAGGGGGTTAGCTCTTGCCTCAAGCTGTTCCAAACAGAATGAGGCCTGAGCTGCCACTAGACTCCCAGGTGCCTTCTCTGAATTGAATCGTCAAAGAAAGATGGCATTATGCACCACATAACTTTAGCTATGTGTATTTCTTTTTGTCTTTCAAAAATTGGAAACCAGTGCATGGCCTCTGTGGAAACTCTTTTGCTTTCAAACAGAATAATGGATTTTCCAGACCATCATATCTCATTTGTACACAAGACAGTAAGAAGATTCTACTGATCCCATGCTGTTCCCCCAGCACTGGGGTGGGTACTTCTGGGGAAACAGAAGGGTGGGGGGGGGGCGGTGCTGACAGGTGGGGACAAGACAAGCCCTTCTTGGAGGGGAAAAGAACAAAGTGAAGTCAGCATTCTTTAGGGCTGGTCACAGGAGACCGATACCGTGGGCGCCTCCAGCCCATCTGAGGCCGAGTGTGGTTTCATATGCTGAAGCTGACCTTCTCCCTGGTTTGTGTAGAATAGATAAGTTCCTGTGGCCTCACGGGGTCCTTGAAACAGGGAGCATTTCCTGAGAAACACTGGTCTTGTTAGTGTCCTGATGGCCTTCTTAGTGGCAGGACTAGGGGGCAGGATGGGCATAATCAGACTTTCCCTTTTTTTGTGTAAACAGAAGAATTAGTTGCCCCCTCCCCCACCCCTGCCTGTTGGCTTCTTTGGCCCCCAGCTGTGGGCAGGGTCTGTAGGCCTCTCCAGAGCCTGGTGTCCACGTGTCTATGACAGACGGCTTTCTAGGACCCTGAAGCTGTTCAGGGGAATGTTGAGGTGGGTCTGTGCTGTGTACTGAAGTGGTCCTTTCTCCCAAATTGTGTTTTTCCATTTAGTTTCCTTCTCTAGCCTGAAGGTGGTGATGTTCAGAAGGGGAATGAGCAGTCCCTGGGCTACAGGAAAACACCCAGAGCCTCACTGAGGGTCGGGCCAGGGAGAGCCTCTTCCGTAGCACAGTTGGCACAGACGGGGCTGTGTGCAGAGCTGGGGTGGTCAGTACTGTCGTGATGTCGTCTCGAACCTACAGGGTGGGCATTGGGGACCAGGCAGGGGTAATGACAGCCAGGACTGTAACAGCCTTCTGCATTTGCAGGGCACTTGCTCCTGTGTTTGACAATGTCCCTTTGGCTGCAGGGTTTGTGTATGCCCAGAGCCCCAAGGTTGCAGGTTGACTAGAGATCTTTAATTCCTGCAATCTTAACCTCAAGTCCTTGAGCTTTTTGAGGTCGCAAAAGACACTCTTTCTAGACAAATACACCAGCATGCACGTGCTTGCAAAAATTTCAGAGGGCTCCCAAACCCCAAGTTCAGCATATGCCTCGGTCTTGTGCCGCATCTCCGCCCGTTTTAGAAGCGGACTGAGGACCGCGTGTGGCAATTCATGGTGACTGCTGCTGCTGCTTCTGAATGCCCCTCACTCAAATCTAAGATCAGGGGGTCCCTGACTGGAGTCTCTCCAGCTGTCCATGCTTGTCACTTGCTTCATGTTAGTGATTCTGAGCTGTGGTCAGTGATGCAGACAGGATGCCCGGAAGCTGCCTTGAAGGAGCAGAGCATGATCCCATCCCTTTGGGAGCAAGAACCTACCTGGGCCGAGGGTCAGCTCAGAGGCTTGCCTTCTCGTCCTCAGTCTGCTTTGACCTTGGACCCAGCAGATAATCTGAGTTGTGTTTCCTCATTCCCCAAAGGGTATCTGGGATACTGAGCAGAGCAAATGCTACAAAGTGTGTGAAACTGTGTTGGCTCTGCAAATCAAGACACATTTTTACAGCAAAGATGATAAGAAACAGAAGAATCAGCCCTTCTTTGGATTTGGCCAGGCTACAACCAACGTCTTCGTATCCTTTCTCAGGCTGAGCTCATGGAGCTTTGGGATTCTGTCTGCCTGGCCGGGGCTCAGTCTAGATGCAAAGCTCACTGAGGATTTGAAGCTGTCCAGAGTGGGCACTCATGGGGATAAGAGAAACCAGCTGAGGATGGAAGAGGCCACGCCTTTCCCCTGCCCCAGCCCTAACCCTGCAGGCCTCAGGCTTCCCCAGATGTCCCTCCCTGAGTCTTGGGATCAGGCTTGCCATCTCTGAGGAGCCCTGGGGAAGAGGTAACCTTTAGTCCTGAAGAGGGGTGAGGGCCAGCCCAACAGTTTTTCTGAGTCCCAAAATTTCCAGACTGGTAACATCATTCAGCTTCATGCAGCACCAGAGTAAGGGGTCAGTTTCCTCAGGATACACTGAGCTGAAGTGGCTCACTTCCTCCTGTTCACCAGTCTCCCTGCTTTCCTGTAAAGAGGGTGTGATTGGGTTGGTTTACTGCCACTCAGTATGGCACAGGCCTATTGGGCAAAGCTGCCCAGTGTTAGCCTGCCCACCCCACCCACTGGCGTGGCTTGGACATGGACTGCTGGTTCAATCTGCTGTAGCCAGGGTGGGCAGACTGGCTTCACTCTGCATGTGGGAACAGGAGCCACATCAGCTAATGCAAACAAGAACCTCCCCCTGCCCCCAGGATCTAGGGTATCTTGCTTCCCAAAGGGGGCTAGATAATGGACCCTCCCTGGGGACCTGGAGATGGGGCAGGTCTTTTCTACCCAGAGACAAAAAATGAGTGGAACAGCCCTTGAGGTCATCTTTTTTGTTCTGACACCTCACCTATGAAAATCTCTTTAGGCAAACAGGTTGACAGGCCACCAGACAGCAAGCAGGGAGGCCCCAGCCTTGGCCTTGATCTTAGTCTTCCTTCACCCACAATGCATTTCCTTTTTTCCGCTGAAGGCTCCTTACCTTTCCAAGGCCGCCTTCCTGGGCCATGTCGGCCGCCTTCCTGGGCCATGTCGGCCCCCGGCTCTGAGTCCAGTTGCCTTTTGGGTCCTTACCACACTGGGTGGCATTTCATTATCCATAGATAGTCTCCCCTGATGCCCCTTTTATTTGTCAGGCTAAGTCATAGGCTTCCTGAGGGTGGAGATACCACAGCCACTATTGTATTGTTATTGAACACCCACAGGCCTGTAGTAGTCTTTAGTAAGTCTGAGCTGTGCAGATGTGTGTCTGCCACCACTGTCAGGGTGTATCTTCAGAAAGCATTCGGCTCCCAGGCCACAGCTGTGTGCCTGGGGGCACCTTCCTCAGGCGTGTCAGTGTGGCCGTGGGACCTGGCACGTTTGCCCTCCGTGTGGTTGGATTTCTGGGAGCAAGGTCCATGGGGCTTGGCTGTTCCTGGCAGCCTGTCAGGTGGTGGTGTTCTTGGATAGAGGGATGGCACAGTGCCCAGCCTCCATGGGCACCTTGGGGATCCCAGCTGGCAGGTGCAGTCTAGCGCCTCTACTGAGGTGGCAGAAGGGGCTGGGGCCTGCCGGAAGAGGCTGGCCTCGGCATTCCTGATCTGCTGCTTGCGTGGAATCATGTTCATTTCATCCACAGAGAGAAGTGTTTTTTAAAATCCACCGCTCTCTGACTGGGCTGGGCACAGGCGTTTCCAGTGATCCGGGGCCAGGACCTGGTTCACTGGTTTCTAAGGCCAGGGACACGGCAGGCTTTGTGTGGCCAGGCGTGACTGCATGGCCTAGTGCTGGGCCAGCTCTCCTGGCTTTAGGTCTGGTGGGTGGGGCTTTCTTTTGGAACAAATACCCGCCTCTTCAGGGATGACCAGAACCTGCTTTGCTCTTTCTTCAGAGCTCCTGAAATAAATTGGGGTCTCCATCCATGGACACCCCCACCATGCACGCTCCTTGGTGGAGAGGTACATACCCTCCCCCTTCATCTAATGCTGTGTCATTTCTCTGCATACTTTTCTAGGGCAGAGGCTGTAGATTTCATGCTGGGCACAGTGGGTTTTCAGGAAATCCTTACTGGATGGTTTTAAACTTCTCTTGAACCACTGCCTCTGACCCTCAGGAGCCAGTGGGCTCTGGCTCAGACTGACCTCACGTTTCACACCTGGCGCCAAACCAGGTTAGCCTTCCAAAAAACCAGAGTGGATATCGTCACTCCTCCCCATGCTCAGCATTCCAGTGGCTCCTCTCTGCACCACACACACCTCCTGCCTACAGAGCCGCCTGGCAGGAGGGTTGTGCAGGTGATTAGGGCCTTTCTGTGGCTTCCCCATCAGGATGCCCAAGGGGTAGGGTCAGCATTTGAGATCTCCCCAGGGTGGGGTTCTGGGACAGCCACCTGCCCCTCCCAGAGCAGTGCTGTGGTTGACCTGTGAGAAAAATAATACGTACACGCCCTCTCTGCCCTCTCCCTTCTGTCTGGATCACACCCTCTCACTGGGAGAAGTGGGAATGTAGGAAGGGCCCCCTGTTAAAAACAGCTGACTCAGTTGCTGGGTCTGGGGCTCGCAGTCACTGAAGAGTCGGCTGTTCTAGTGAGAGTGGTGACCTTGGCACCAGCATTCCCCACCCGCCCCCAGTTACAGTGCCTGCTGTCCTCTCCACCCCACCCACCAGCCCTGAGCAGTGCCATGTGCCTCTCCGGGAGCATTTCCCAGCTTTTTATTTTTATTTTTTTAACTTTTATTAGCTCAAACTCCTGGTTGCTGCAGCCATGTGGAGCCCTGCCAATGGCTGCTGCTCAAAGGGATGTGTCATTTTGATGTTTCCAACTTTATCTTCACCAGGATAGGCGCAGGAGCTGGCCGATGTGGAGAGTGTCAGGGTGTGTTTGCCTGCAGAGTGGGCTGCGCCACCTGGGGTCTGAGGTCGGTGCCCACCTCGAGAGATGCCCCTACCCTGCCCCTTTTTGGTCCTCCATGTCCATGCTTATTGTTCTACCTGTCTCCCCATCACTTCCTGCAGCTTTTCTTGGTGTCTGTATATTTCTCTGTGTCTCTCCCTTCCCTTGGGTGAGAGTCTACTTTTCATCTCTTGTTAGTTTGCCCATCCTTGGTCAGCTTCCCTCTACACTCTGCCCACCACTCCCCCTGCCCCAGCCTCCAAGGCAGGAAGACTGGAGGAGCGGTGGGCCCTTGATAAATAGAAGTAGAAGGTGGTTGGGAAGGGGCCCCTGCCCATCCTGGTTATTTGGTCTTGGCCCAGTGCCTTGGGGGGAGAGCAAGCATTGGAGATGCCCTTCCCATCTGCAAGCTGCCTTCCAGTCCACAGAGCATTTTCTTGTGTGTATTTTGCTCCTTAAATAGTCTTGTGAGGTTGGCAGGATATTTCTTAAAGTAAAAAGTGGCAGGTTTTTGTAATATAAAAGCATTGCACAACTATAGGAAAATGAGAAAATACAGATGAGCAAGACTAAGACTGTAGGAATTCAGTGAATGTATCCACAGTCTCGTGCCTGCTCTTCCAGGCACTGTTCCAGGCTCTGGGGAGGCAGCTGGCAACCAGACAGCAAGAGCATTGGTAGCCATGTTCCTTACCGCACAGAGGGGACTGTGAGGCTCCAGCAGCCAGAGCCAGTGGCCAAGCTCCACGTGGCCCACAGTGAGGGCTTTGTGGCTGTGGCTGCCTTCACTGGGAAGCAGCTCAGCCCTGAACTTGCCTAGCCCCTTCCTCTCTCTGGCCTCAGCTTCCCATCAAAAAATTGAAGGGGAGGGTGGCCAGGATGACCACTGAGCTCCCTGCACCACACAGGTCCCATCAGCTGGCCGTGTTTTCAGAAAAAGGTGTTGATTCCCATGTTGGGTGAGTTGGTTATTTCTTCCAGGCTCTGAGCTGGATTCACATTCATCCTGTGAGGTCACTCCCTGGGTCCCAGCCAGTGCAGGAGCCAGGACAAGGGGAGGGGCTTTGCAGTGACGCAGCCCCCAGGGGTTCTGTGGCTGCCCCCCCCCCCCCCCCCCGTATCCCACATACTGGCCACTGCAGAGCCAGCCTGTCCTGCTGACAGCAGCCCTAGTGACTTGCCCCTCATCTGACAGAGGAGGGTAATCACACGACAGGGGCTGAGGCCAGAGCAAAGGACCTGGGAGGCCCGCATAGCACTGCAATCCTCAGTGCGAGAGCAAAGGCCAGCACTGACAGAGGTCTATGTCATCCCAGGAGCTGTGGGTCCTTCACATGAGTGTCTGGTGGTGAACAGACCTGTGTGCAGCCCTTCTGCCTGTGTGCTTCACGACCCTCCCCCACCTGCGGAGGCTGCCAGCTCTCCCAGCACTTCCAGGTCTCCTTCCCTGAGGGCTCACTCAGTGTTCATGTCACCCCAGCTTCACGCCTCTCCTGCCCACAGAGACCCAGACCTCCTAGTGCAGGCAGAGCCTCAGGTGCCTGACTGTAGGAGTACTTGGTTCTCTCACTTGGCTGGCACTCCTGGGTGCCCAAGGGGTGGGTGGCACCAGAAAGAAGTGGGAAAAACAGAGCCTATCATGGTGCTCTTTCTAGAATGGATCAGAGCGGCAGCTGGTGCTGTAGATGGGAGTGAGTATAGAGCCTGCCATGGCCAGTCAGCTCCCGGCTCTGCCACTGACCGATGCTGAGTGGCCAGGCTGGGTAGACAGCCAGGAGAGTGACAATAGGGGACAGCGATCGGGGAGGGGGAAAGTGCAGACACACAGCACATGCTAGCTGCTGTGCACCCCCCTAAATGGGCATAGGTGCTGAGCCTGGGAGCTACGGGGAGTCACCCCCCCAACCCTATGGGGGCTTTCTCTCACTTGCCCTGCATGGCCCCTCTCAGCTGCTGTGATGCTCAGACCTGTCTCCCTTCTTCCCATACCCTCAGCCCAGGGCTCCCCTATGTCCTGCAGGAAGCCCCAGCTCTCTCTGTGCCCCCAGCAGGCCCCTCTGCCCCTACCTTAGCTGCTGTCCCCATGGAGCCTTCCCCTGTAGCTACAGCCTGTCTGAGGAGGCTTGCAGGGTGCCCACCTCCAACTGAGGGCCACCAGGCTAGGGGCAGGACCCCGAGGGGAGACCAAGGCCCTCCTCACTCCAGCATACCATCTACCTGCGGGGAGCAGGGACTGGCAGCCTGGGGAGGGGCAGCCTGGGACTCAGCAGCACCTGCTGCTCTGAGCTGTGTAAATACAGTCACTGCTTCCTGGCACACAGGACTCAGGCACCACAGAAGAGTGGTGCTGGGGGCAGACACGGGGGCCAACACAGCCCACACCTGCACCTGTGCAGCCCCACCCTCACTGCACCCCCCTGGCCTGGCCGCTCAGCCTTCACCTCTCCCTCACCTGAGACCCAGCCCAGGAGCTGCAGGGGGTGGGGTAGGGGTGGGGGTGGGGAAGGGCTGTATTGTAGACCGTAGGGGGCGGGTAGGAGGTAGGGTGGAGGAAGGCAGAGCCTGCAGGTGCTGCCAGGAAGGGAGGGCTTTGTGGCCCCAGCAGAATCCTTGCTGGAAACCAAACCTGTCTTCCTGATTTTCACTTTGAGTGGGGATTTAGATGGGGACTGCCTGCCCCACTGCCCGGGGGCCCGTTCCCCAAGTTCCCCGAAGGGCTGGAGCGCCATTCCTTGTTCCTCTGCTGAGCGCCCAGGCTGCCTCGCCAAACCCAGCCTTCTGGTCAGTGGTGCCACCCATGAACAGTGCCTGACCCTGGCCCCACCCACACAGCCACCTGCTGGCTTGTCCTCCTCTGTGGCACCTGTCAGGACACAGTTGTTGAAGATTCAAGCCCTGTGTTCTAGGGGAAAGGCCTACAGCACACTCAGTGTGTCTGGGAGGTGCTGGCTGAAATCGGTTTATAATCTCTTATTTAAGGCACCTAATGGCCTTCCCATAGGGATGTCACTTCCCACCAGGTGTGGGAGCTAGCAGGAGAAAGCAAGAGCTACAGAGGGGTAAGCACGGGCTGGGCGCTAGGCCCACCTGTACCAGGTGCTGCGCCAGCCATCCCGTTCTTCAGTGGGCTACCTCACCACCTTGTACGTGGCAGTCTCACTGGCTCAGTCCTGGCAGTCTGGGTCCCAGCCACCAGAGGACGGGCAGCTCTGGGGCTTCGTGTCCTCAGAGGTCCAAGGAGCCTGGATCTGCCCATCCTGCCTCCCTGGTGGAATGGGAGGGAAAGAAGAGGGCTTCCAGGGTTTCTTTGGTGAGAAGGCATGTTGCAGTTAGTGCTGAGGTATTCTAAAGAGGGGGGGCCCAGGGGAGGCAGGCCTGAAAAGGAGAGCAGGAATGTGGATGGAATTAGGGAAACTGATTTAGAAAACTGGCAAAAGACTGCTCAGGAACCCAAAGGCGTAAGAACAGCTGGTAGGGAATGTGAGAGCAGGTGTGGAGCAAAGTGCTCCTGGTGGGTTCCACCTGCACAGCCTCTTAAGGGAAGAGGTCCGCCGAGGGAGACCCTGTGGGCAGAATCCAGGGATGCTGGGATGGAAGGAGAGGCCTGGGACCCTGGCAGCAAGCCCTGGGTCTCCACCAGGTCTGTGGCTTTGCTCGTGGCATCTCACCCACTTCCACCTCCACCCTCTCCCTCCCAGGGTCCCCAGAATCTGTGGACAAACTCAGTGACCTTCCAGGAACCAGGCAGAAATCCCAGCCTTGCCAAAGGACACAGCTTTTAACCTCTTGTTCCTTCTTTAAGTCTCACTAGTTCCTTCTTGCTGCTGCTGGTGTGGCCCCTGCTTTTCCAACCGCAGGAGAACAAGGCCCTGAAGAGCAGGGTTGAAGATGGGGAGGATGCCACCTGCCCAGATTGTCCCACTGTGGCTCCCTTCCTGGGCCAGCTCCTGCCTGCCCTGCTGCCTGGAGAATGGCGCAAAGCTCCTTAGTGACAGACCATTGTGCTCCCTGGTTCTGACTCAAAAGGTCTTGGGGAAGTTGGCTGAGCCCAGAGGCGCATGCAGGGCCTCGCCCACAGTCAGGGATCCTGGGGATCTCCTGCCTGCCCCCTGCCACCCCCTCCCTCACAGCTTCCTGCCCAGAGTAGGGAGCAATCTGGATCCTTCTCCAGGATGACTCATCTCTGCTCACCCAGACTCGTGGAGGCTTTGCCTGGGCCTGCCTCTGACCTAGAGATTTAAAGTGGCAAAGACCCTTCATTTGTTGGGATGGTTAATTTTACGTGTCAGCTTGGCCAGGCCATAGTACCCAGTTTCTGTTCAAACACAAGTCTAGGTGCCGCTGCAAAAGCATGTTTTCATAGATGAGATTAACATTTAACCCTTTTGGTACAAGTGCTCTTTCCGCTGCAACACTCCCGCTGTACGAGGTGAGCCATTGTGGGCCATTGTATGGGCGCTGGATATATCCGGCGCTCGTCCACACAGGTCATCAGATGGGCGCCAGATATATCCGGCGCTCATACCGAAAGGGTTAAATCATTGGACTTTGAGTAAAGCAGATGACCCTCCATAATTTGGGGGGCCTCACCCCTGAATCAACTGAAGGCCTTCGGAGAAGAGGCTGGAAGGAGTTCTGCCTCCAGATTTGAGACCCCCATGAGCTCTTTCCTGCGTCTCCACCCTGCGGACCTCAGGCTCAGACTCGCCCTACCCCAAATTCATAAGCCTTTTCCTTAAATCAGTCTCTCTCTCTCTCTCTCTCACACACACACACACACACACACACACACTCTCCCACACCCAGTGGGTTCTGTTTCTCTAGAGAACCCCGACTAGTAATATACTTGTCCCCAAGGCCTTGCAGCAGGGGCAGATGGAGCTAGAAATTTACAGGAGCTCCAGGCCCTCCTATCCCTGCCACGTGTTCACTGCACGAGACGGCCCTCAAGTCCTCAGCTTCTCACTCCGAGAAATGGCCTTTCTTCATGAGAAGCAGGTTGCTGGGGAGCCAGAGGAGCCCCGAAGTCATTGCTCCGCCTTGTTGTCGTGACCCAAGGGTTCCTCTGACAGGGAACCAAACCTTTCATCTGAAATGGACAGAATTATCACAGAGAGGGACAAATGGGCTTAAGTGCATTTGCTGGAAGGCGTAAACAATGGATTCCAGTTCTTTCCCAAGCAGAGCAATCAGGAGGGCTCTGGGGTGGATCATAAGTGCCGAGAATTTGTGGAATGTAGGAGCGGAGAGACCTCGGGGACTTCATGCAGGAGAGTCCCAGTCCTGCAAGACGCTCTGACGAGGAGTTCAGGGTGGGCTTGAGAAGTAAGTTTGGGAGGTACTGCAAATGCCACCACCTTTTCATGGAACTGTAAAGCACAGTAGCTAAAAAGTCTGACACAAAAAAGGAAACAGATATTGGTTGAATTTCTAGTGTTCCAAACCTCTGTGGTCCGAGATGCCCTTCTCCTGCTTTCTGCTCACTCTTCAGGAACAATGAGCTTGTACAATCCTCATCTGTTGGGGGATGGCTGCCCAGGACCACACAGTGACCTGAGCAGGGTCAGGGTGGAGCTGTGGTCCCAGGGGAGCAGACAAACCCTCCTCAGGCTGCTGAGCCTTCCAGCTGACTTTATTTTCTTTTCAAGAGAAAGCATCCTTTTGGTATTTGTTTGTTGATGGTGCTGTTTCTTGGATTTTAATTAAATCACACTTGGCAACAGACAGGCATCTGTTTCCAAAAGCCTGTTTCTTTCAGAGGATGTCATTTTTCCTCTTCAAAGTTGAAACACAAACAACACGCAGCCATGAAGAAGGCCCTCTCTGAGCAGAGCTGTCGTGTCCTGGCAGGGAGAACAGATCTGGCTTAAGCACTTGTGAAAATAAAGGCAGGCCAGCTTGCCTGGCTTCAAAACACTGCAGGGGCACAGTGATCCTGGAGGAGCCTGAGAGTACAGGCGGTTCCTGGGGGGACAGCAGCCCTGAGGTGTGACCACCAAACCCCAGTGCCCCTCACCCCAGTGGGCAGGTCAGGCAGGGGGCACTGGGTGGCCAGTCACCTCCACCAGCCATTTCTTGACCTGACCTCAACTCAGTCCTCTCCAGCTGTATGTTGTGGGCATCCCCATGGGTGCCACCAGCTCCGTGGGCCTGGGGGGGAGGGGGGCGCTGAGCCAGCCTGCCCTCGAAAAGCAGCATCCAAGGCTGCGTGCGGCCAGGGGAAGAGCAGTGCCTACCCGAGGACACCTCAGACCAGGCTCTGGTGTTGCAAGGCAGGGCTGGGGTTGCTTTCTGACTTCTGCAGGTTTGCTTTGCTGCCTGGTGTTGTCAAGAGCTGCAGGCCTCCCTTGTCCTGGGGCGGTGAGTTCCCTACCCACAGAATCGGAGCTGCCCCTGGGGCCTCGTCTGCATCCTGGCATCCCTGGTAGGTTTCTGGGGGGCGTGTGTATCTGTGCACACACCACGTTCACACGGATGCCTGTGGCTGCTTGGGTTCTCTCAGTTACTGTTCAGCATACTGAAGTGGGTTTTTTTTTAATTTAAGTGTGATTGCTATGGAGTAGAATTTTGAAGCCTAATGTTTCCCTGAGATTTTAAGTTTAACCTACAAATTTCATTATTCTGTTTTTGAATCTAGTCGATTTCAATGATTACATTTAAGGGTGGGGGTGTTTATAACTTTAGCTAAATTTCTTTAAATATCTTAGCGATTTTTACAAATTTAATGTATGTTGTTTCCTTAAGCTTATAAATAGCCAACCTAAAATCCCAAGTTCCTAAAGAGTTCTTAAAATCTAACAAATTAAGTGTATAAATAGGGTGAATATTAAGTTCTCTCAAACATCTCAAAACTGTCACAAACTCAGCCAGCTCCTCTTTCAACGTTCTGCTTAAAATCATAAGCCTGAAGTCGATGACTCAATTACCCATTTTAAATTGGAATTGCAAGGCTAATCTGTGGAAACTCTGATATACCTAATTCCCTTAAATGTCACATATGTATGAAATACCAGAGTTATACATTCCTAAATTTATCTGGGCTTGATTTAGTTCAGTATCTCCTGGTTTAATTTAATTCACCTCTTTCTGAGTTAAGGACATTTTGGAACCAAGGAAGCAGTTTTGCTCTCCAGAGCCACTGAGCCCAGGAAGATGGTTGTTTGGGCCTTTGAACTCCAAGTGTCACCGCCAGTGGGTGGTCTCCACCTCTGGTACAAGTGACCTTTCCTCTTCTCAATCTTCACTTCCCTCGACCCCCAAACTGCTCCTCCTCCTCCTCCCCCCACACCCAGGTGGCTTCATCGCTGGATTAGGTTCTGTTTCGTGCCTGATTCTCTCAGCTCTTTCCCTGTTCTTCCCGTCCTCAGGGCCCTACCTCCTGGATCTATTCAGGGGCATCCTCTTGGATGGTGTACACCCCCACACCCTTGGCTCTGGGATGTGCGCCCAAGGCCATGCTAATGACAAGAATCACAGGGAGCCCAGGGAAGATGCCTTAGTGGTTACCTTCACTCTTCATATAGAAATCCCTGCCACAGCAGGGCTGAGCACAGGTATCTCTCCACTGCTTACATACTTCCAATGACTGCGAGCTCACCACTTGTTTTTTTTTAATGGTGATAAAGTATATATATAACAAATTTTACCATTTTAACCGCTTCTAGGTGTGCAGTTCAGTCGCAGTAAGTGCATTCACATCATCGTGCGCCCTCACCAACACCATCCATCTCCAGAACTCTTGTTCACATTCCCAACTGAAACTGTGCCTGTTAAACACTAACTCCCTTTTCCCTGCCCCCAACCCAGCAACCACCACTCTGCTTTCTGCCTCTGTGAATTTGATTACTCTATGTACCTCCTGTGGGTGGAATCATACAGTCTTAGTCCTTTTGTGTCTGGCTTATTACCCTTGGCAAAATGTCCTCAAGGTTTATCCTGTTGCATGTGCCAGAATTCCCTTTACCACGCATTTTTAAATGCTCTTTCTTGTATTGAACTGGGAACCATCTTCAGGCAGATGGTCCTACAGGAAACATTTCTGACTAGCCCAGACCCACCTCCGGGAGCAGAGAGTGAAGGCGAGTGTGCCGGGACCACGTGCACGCAGAGGACCAGGGCTGATGAGACAGCATGTACATTTCTGACAATAGTGGTTCTTGGTTTTCCACAGCTGTGCTCCTGGCTGAGGTCAGCACCGCCAGAGGGGAGGGTTCCAAGCCCTCTTGCTCTGACCTTTTCTTCCTGGTATATTCCCTGGGGAAAATGTCTCCTCTATTTCCATTTGATTATTAGTTTCCTAGGGCGGCCATAACAAATGACCACCAACCTGGTGCTTTAGAGCAACAGAAATTTAATCTCTCATAGTTTTGAAGCCAGAAGTCTGAAATCAAGGTGCCAGAAGGACCCCTCTCCCCGCAGAGGCTGCAGGGGAGATTTCTGTCTTTGCCTTTTCAGTTCCTAGTGGTTGTGGCTGCTGGATCCCTCTAATGTCTGGAGGGATTTTACATCGCCTTCTTCTCTGTGTCTTCTTTATGTGCCTCTTATAAGGACACCTGGATTTAGGGCCCACCAGGACAATCCAAGGTGATCTCATGTTAACATCCTTAAGTTAATCACATCTACAAAGACCCTTTTTCCAAATAAGGTAACATTCACAGGTTCCCGGGACTAGGACACGGACATGTCTTTTTGGGAGCCACCACATAGCCCACTGCGTCCCACGTCTGTTTCCGACGTTCAATGTGTACATTGACCACAGATGTCCCCTCTGTTCCCCGTGGCACTTTTAAGATTCTGCCCTCCTGCCCTGATCAGTTTGGCTTAGTTGTTTGGGCATCATCCTGCAAAGAAAAATGTAGCTGGTTTGATTTTCTGTCAGGGCCCGTGCTTGGGTTGCAGGTTGGTTCCATCCCCAGTCAGGGCACATGCAAGAGGCAACCAATCAATGTTTCTCTCCCTCCCTTTTTACCTCCCTTCCCCTCTCTCTCAAAATAAATAAATAAAATCTTAGGGAAAAAAAAAAAAGATTATGCCCTCCTTCCTAAGAGGCCATTGTCTTCATTCAGCAAGCAGCTGCTTAGAGTCTGCACCAGGCCCCTTCATTCTGAGATGTCTGGCATCTCTCCCTGGTTGCTTCCTGGGGCTGTATTTCCCTAACAGCACTTGGCAGTTTTATTTCCCTCCCCTGGGAATCTTCCCATCCCCACCCACCCCAAGGCAAGCCAAAATGTCATGGGGGAGTGGACACAGAGTTGAGTCACTCAGCTAAGGCCAGTATTCCACAGACTGTCCCCTCCCTCAGGAGGAGCTGCCTGTGATGTTCGAGAACCACCAAGAGAAAACGAAGCCTGTTCCGCCTCCTGCTTGCCCTCTGGACTAATTAACTTCCTTCTGGTGGGCTGTGTTTGATTACAACCTCATAAGCAGCTTTGTGCATTCTGGCTATGGTGATTTCAATATTGAAGCTATCCACCTTTGCTGGTTAATATTCAGAGTTTGCTGCCTCCCTCCTTTCCTCGCTCTGTTGCAGAAACTGTGGAGTTGTGCCTGGAGGAGAGAGACAAATACAAGCTAATTTCCTGAAGGGCCATACTTCTGGGAATGGGTTTAAAACCTTGAGTTTAAAAGGGAAGGGGAGTTGTTGAGGTCTAAAATAGCATGGCAGCCTCCTATATGCTTTCCCCAGCTTTCCCCAAAACTACCGAAGACACACCAAAAAAAGATGAAAAATGCTGAAAACAAACACAAGTGGACAGTCTGGGAGGTACGTCCACCAGCTCTAAGACAGTTGGAGCTGGTTCTGGGTTCCCCGCAGGAATCTGAGACCTCCCAAGAGTAGGGAGTGTTGTCAGTGGAAATGGAGTCTTGCTGATAGAAATGGGATCTTTTCACAGAGTCACAAGAAAAGGCATTTCCAGGGACTCCCGCATGGAAGGTTGAGGTAAGATTTATTGGACTAGAAGTAAAAGACTGCCCCCAGGAACCCAGGGCCTCATTTCTGTCCATCCTGCTGTTGAAGAACTCCAGTCTTGTCTTTATCAAGCCCAGAGAAGGGCCAGGGTCCAAAAATTCTGTGCCATTGGTTCAGTCCAGTTCAGTCTCTGTCCCCATCCAGCTAGGTTAGCTTCTGTTCCTGCCTGTGCTCCAGCCAGGCTTGCACTTGAAACACACATGGAGCCTGTACGGTTCCTGGGCTCACATTTGGTGCCTGTGCTCAGGGTCTGCACAGCTGCTAGACCCCCAGAGAGAGAGCGTGTGAATGAACAGGTGAATGAACATGTGTTACCAGGCCAAACCTTTATTAAACTCTGATTATATTATCTCGGGCTTGGGAAGAACAAGGTGCTCTTTCAAACCAACCAGTCAATTTTCCGATTCTTCATGGGCTCATACTGGACCCTCCCCCTAACCAATCCGGTCTTTCCCCCAGATCAGACACCACCTTTTTCTGATCATCATCTTGGTTCCTAATGTGCATGCCTCAAAGTAGAAGGACCCACCCCTGTGCCATCTTTGGCTTCTGCTGCACGTGTGCCCAGCTGAGGAATTTCTCCTGCTGCTTTTATTCCTTCGTTGGTAATCCCAGCTAATGACTGGTAAGATCCTTCCTGCCTGCTTTGGGAATTAGGTCCCAAGGGCAGAGGGTGCAGCAACCCCTGAGGGAGCCTATGAATGCTGCAACTTCCTAGTGAGGCAGGCTTATTGTCCAACTCAGCTCCCTAGTTTATTCTGCTTAATGTCTGATTCCCTTTGCTCCCTTCCTTTCATTATAATTAACTAGCATTTCCCCTGCAAAGATCCCTGGGACTGGTAATCTTACAAGGGTAAATGGTTGAAGTTCTCATCTTCTATAGCTTCTTCCTGCTGTCAAGGACTATAATCCTGCCTGTCCCTAGGCCCAGAGATTCTTGCTATCTGCCAAAGGAAGAGGGGAGCAAAAGGAAAGGGGAACCTTCATGTGAGGGAGAGGGGTTTTGTAAAGTTTGGGTCAACCTGCTGTTCTTGGGAAGTGACAGACATGATGTTGGCACTGCTGGACAAGTACGTGTCCTTGTGTTTTTCTAGAAGTGACAGTTTAGCAAGAAGTTTGAAAAGCATGGTCCTAAAATGAGAATTACAGTAACTAAAGGTCTGATGAGAGGTAAGAACCAGGTGATAAAGGTTGAGACTAATTTCACAGTGTCTCAGATTAAGTTGGAGGGGGGGCTTCCCTGGACAAAGGTGTATCACACCTGTCTGAAGCTCTCATGTTTTCTATACTTAATTCAAATTAGGCTAAGGGGGACATTCCAAGATTTTCTCCTAAAGCAAGCCTTTTCTGTTTGAAACACTTGAGCAGAAAAGAGAAAGCAGTCTCAAGGTGGCAGGACTTTGGTCCCTTCGGCCCCACCTTTTAAATGATAAAGTTTTATGCCCTAGCTGGTGTGGCTCAGTGGATTGGGCGTCAGCCTGCCAAGCGACAGATCAACGGTTCAATTCCCAGTCAGGGCACACGCATGGGTTGTGGGCCAGGTACCCAGCTGGGGTCATGCAATAGGCAACCCTGTCAATGTTTCTCTCCCCCTCTTTTTCCATCCCTCCCCTCCCTATTAATTAATTAATTAATTAATTGATTGAGTTTTACACTTTAGAAGCGAAGCTGATAGACCACTCCATTCTTTATCGACTCAGCCATCTAGTCCTGAAAACAAGTCAGTTCAGCCAAACTGTTGAGTCTCATTTCAGGAGGTGGTGATGCAGGTGGGCTTCCAGAGTGAGGCCTATCTTGTATAACAAGTAATCAGGTAAATAAGGTATATGTCTGTGAAAACAAAAAACACAAAGGTTAATGAACATAGCAAACCATAAACCAGTTTTTGAGACTGAGGCTGTTGGTTGAGAAGACTTCCGGATGTAAGGCTTTGCTGGAGTGAAAGCAAGCCGTGACAGTCTGACAGACCCTCCCTGTCTGCAGGTTGAACATCTCTGGTGATGCCATCAGGTGCTCAAGTAAATTCTGTGCGGCATATACAACCCTAGGAGAAAAAGGGTTAGTTCTCAATGATTCCTAGTCTAAGGACAGGAGAAACAATGAAACAGTTTGGAGGGTTGAAGAAAACTAGAAGAATTCAGGAACCAGTTCATTTTATAAGTGACAAACTTTGCAGACAATTAACTGGAGTCTACTATTTACAATTGGGCATTATGATTTCTATTAAAACACAGCTTTCCCCCTAAAATCACTGTTGTCTTTATCAGAGAGACTGCATTAAGTTTTGGCCTGATTATTTGCATAAACACAACAAGAATAGCAATTGATCACACAGGTTCTCATAAGGAATCTTCAGATTGAGCAATCAGCCCCTCAGGGTGAGAAGCCAAGCCACACAGTTGCAATTAGGCTTTGTCTGCAATACCTGTAGGTTTGGGTAAATTACTTAAGTTCTTGAGGTCTCCAAAATTGTAATGAGGTTACTTTCTTGCCATCTCTCAGGAAAGCAACCTTTGTTCCTTACCTGGAATGACTGCCATGAACCATGTGACTAAGCAAGGTACCAGGCTCTCTAAAGGGCTTTTGTCAGCTTCAAAAATTCATTTTAATTCCTTAAGGCTTCCCAGTGGCCTCCAGAGTCCAGGCATGACTCTTTCAGACATGACATTCCAGTGAAATTCTTGGTGCATAAAACCACAATTGAAACAGATTCTTATTGGATTTGTGCAAACGTGTTGCCATGACTAACTCATTAAGAACTGCCAGATTCTAACGTCCAGCCAAGAAGGAGGTGTAGATAGATACCCTTTGCTTCCTCGCACAACCAAAAGAAGAAGAACAACAAATTTAAAAACAAAAAACAAACAATTGCCAGAAAATTGAACTGTATGGAAGTCTGACAACCAAGGAGTTCAAGAAGAAACATTCAGACTAATAGGAGGGGTGGAGAGGACACACGTCAAGGCAGTGGCTGGAGGACCCAGTGGGCAGGGTGGTGGCTGGCAAAACAGGTGGTCACACATTCGCCTACAGATACCAGAGGAACAACTGAGGAGTGAGATCACGCAACCCAGGGTTCCAGCATGGAAAATAAAGCCGCAAAACCTCTGGCTGTAAAAACCTATGGGGGTTGTGGCAGCAGGAGAAACTCCCAGCCTCACAGGAGAGTTTGTTGGAGAGACCCACAGGGTCCTAGAACATACACAAACCTTCCCACCCAGGAATCAGCACCAGAAGGACCCAATTTGCTTGTGGGAAGTGGGGGAAGTGACTGAAAGCCTGCCGAAATCCAAGCAAGAGGCATTATTCCCTCTCAGACCCCTCCCCCACATACAGCACCACAACCCAGCTGCGTGGGTTGCTCTGCCCTGGCAAATACCTAAAGCTCTGCCCCTTACTGTGTAACAGGTACGCCGAGACAAAAGAATATGGCCGAAATGAAAGAATAGATCAAAGCTCCAAAAATAGAACTAAGTGATGAGATAGCCAACCTATCAGATGCAGAGTTCAAAACACTGGTAATCAGGATGCTCACAGAAATGGTTGAGTATGGTCATAAAATAGAGAAAGAAGTAAAGGCTATGCAAAGTGAAATAAAGCAAAATATACATGAAACCAACAGTGAAGGGAAGGAAACTGGGACTCAAATCAATGATTTGGAGCAGAAGGAAGAAAGAAACATTCAACCAGAACACAATGAAGAAACAAGAATTCAAAAAAATGAGGAGAGGCTTAGGAACCTCCGGGACAACTTTAAACGTTCCAACATCTGAATCATAGGGGTGCCAGAAGAAGAGGAAGAGCAAGAAATTGGAATCTTATTTGAAAAAATAATGAAGGAGAACTTCCCCAATCTGGCGAAGGAAATAGACTTCCAGGAAGTCCAGGAAGCTCAGAGAGCCCCAAAGAAGTTGGACCCAAGGAGGAACACACCAAGGCACATCATCATTACATTAGCCAAGATTAAGATGAGAGAATCTTAAAAGCAGCAAAAGGAAAGGAGACAGTTACCTACAAAGGAATTCCCATCAGACTGTCAGCTGATTTCTCAGAAGAAACCTTGTAGGCAAGAAGGGGCTGGCGAGAAGTATTCCAAGTCATGAAAGGCAAGGACCTACATCCAAGATTACTCTATTCAGCAAAGCTATCATTTAGAATGGAAGGGCAGATAAAGTGCTTCCCAGATAAGGTCAAGTTTAAGGAGTTCATCATCACCCAGCCCTTATTATATGAAATGTTAAAGGGACTTATCTAAGAAAAAGAAGATCAAAAATAGGAACAGTAAAATGACAACAAACACAACTATCAACAACTGAACCTAAAAAAACAAAAAAGCAAACAACTAGAACAGGAACAGAATCACAGAAATGGAGATCACATGGAGGGTTATCAGCAGGGAGAGGGAGGGGAAGAATGGAGGGAAAGGATACAAGGAATAAGAAGTATAAATAGTAGGTACAGAATAGACAGTGGGAGCTTAAGAATAGTATAGGAAATGTAGAAGCCAAAGAATGTACATGTATGATCCATGGACATGAACTAAGGTGGGGGGAGGGGAATGCTGGTGGGAGGGCAGATGCAGAAGGGAGGGGAATAGGGGAGGAAAAAATGGGAAAACTGTAATAGCATAATCAATAAAATATACTTAAAAAAAAGAATTGCCACATTGTAGAGGAATCAGGTAGGGAGGATAATATAAAGCAAAAGGAAAATCTTTGTCCCTTTAACAGAGTGAAAGGGGCCAAACTCCAACTCTGTATTACCTAAAAAGTAAGTAATTAGCGTTCTTTAGAATGGCAAACACATTTTGGTACTTCTAGAAGCACACTCACACATTTTTTTAATCCTCACCCAAGGCCATGCTCATTGACCCCAGAGAGAGGGAAAGGGAGGGAAAAAGAGAGGAAGAGAAACAGCGATCGATCATCAGATCGATGGGTTGCGCACAGGAGGTGGGAAGCATGTGGTCTGAACCAGCCACCTAGGCACCTGCCCTGACCAGGAACCAAACCTGTGAGCCACAGCAGCCAGTGCCACACTCATACTTCAAGAGATGTACTTCTGTGAGACAGGTATTATAAAGCAGTACTCACCGATTTAGAAAGGAACAACTGAAATAAGTTAAACTGACTTGTTGCAATGGCTAATGTTTTTCTCTTTTGATTTCTTGATAAGATTTACCTCTCAGAACTTTGCGTTTTAAAAGATGACCTGGTAGAGTTCTTGAAGACCAGGCATTTGCATTGCAGAGGGTATAGACTTTGGTTTCATAAAGCCAATTATCTATAAGCCTTTTCCTTAAGAACCCTAGGGTTAAATTTTTCCCAGGTGTTGAGTATGCACCACCAACGGGGTTTCTCGAAGCACTGTGGATGGAGGTGGTAGTGCCTATTTTCTTTGGGGAAGAGACTGCCTTTCCTGCAGAAGGGGAGGAAGCTGGGTCACTAAGAGACGCGCATCCTCAGTTTTTCCTAGTACCACGTTGTGTGGACTTGCAACCTGATGGCAGCTCTGACATCCCAAAGCCTGAGCCTTGCCCCTCCCCTGACAGGGGCAGAGGCCCTCCCAAACATGACCGTACAGCATGCCCAGGTATGGAGTGTCACCCTGTCCCCTACGGGCAACTTCATTTACCAACAGTCTCCGTGGTGATTAGGCACGGATAGTTGGGCTCACTCCACTCATTCAGCTGGCCTTAACTCCACATGGGCAATCTTGACAGTACCTCCACTGTCTCTGGTGGAAAACCTCGTCCTAAAACTCTGGCCTTTAGTAGTTGGGCTAGTAACTGTTCCCCTGCCTTTCCTATTCCCAGCAGCCCTGTCCTTCAAGAGGCCTAGTAAGGTTGGCAGCTCCCTGTTAATAAGCCTTCCTGAGGATTAGTTGGACTAGCCAGACCAAGACAGCATGGCTGGCCCTCAGAGCAAATCCTGTCGGCCTTCTCCAGGAAGATCATAAATTACAGGGTAGCCCCGGGTATGAGAAGGCACAAAAGTTGTGGGAAAAATTAACAAACATTCAGTCGGTCTTAAGATTATTATCCCCTTGTGGAGGTTCTTTTAAAATCATTACTTTCCAATTAGTTTAACATAAACCTTCCTATTTCCGTGAGTACTTGTATCTGAGGCTTTCTACTTACTGCGTACCTGTAGGAGCATTAATGAGGACTGGGCTTTGGGAGTTTTCGGCCTTGGAGGCACCATTTCACTGCACAGGTGGGGAATGTGGCTGCCCTGGGCTGGCACGACTCCCAGGGCACTGATAAGCAGCTGTGATTGCAGCAGGAGCTAGGAACACAGTGGCGGGCTGCAGGTGGCAGCTCCCATTTCACCAGGCCACAGGGTTGCCAGTGGCCACTCCTAGGACATGAGCTTGCTGCCAGGAGGGAGGCGCCTAGCCCCTCGGGCCACTGAGAACATAGGGTCCCCAGGGCAGGCAGACTGCAAGTGGGCCTTGTGCTCACTGCACACTGGGCAGGCCATGGGGATGTTGTCTTGATTGGTTGGTGGCGGGAGCTGAGGGGGTACTAGATGGTTAGGCAAGGCCACTCAGCCCACGCTCATGAAGGTGGGGCCAATGGGAATTTTGGATCCGGAGCTGAAACAGTCAGGGAGGGAAAATAAAGAGGAAGCAAAAGAACATACACAGGCTGCAGCAGAGAGGAGACAGACAGACTAGTGAAGAAAAGACCTCCCAGCCTCCCAGCTTCCCAGCGAGGGGAAGTGAGGTCCCAGCTCTTACCACAAGCCAGGGCTCCTCCCATTCCTCCATGGTCGTCAGATGTTGCCAGTGGAAATGGGGTCCTTTCACAGAGTCGCAAGAAAAACAGTTCCGGGAACTCCCACATGGGAGGTTGAGGTGTAGTAGTAAGATTTATTGGACTAGAAATAAAAGACTGCCCCCAGGTTCCCAGTGTCTCATCTCTGTCCATCCCACTGTGGAAGGCTTCCAATCTTGTCTTCATCGAGCCCAGGAGAAGGACCAGGGTCCAGAAATTCTGTGCCATTGGTTCACTCCAATTCAGCCTCTGTTCCTGGCTCCACTCGGCTGCTGGTGCGCTGCCATGTCCAGTACCCAGGCTGTGCTTGGGTCCCCCCTGAAGCCCACGTGGCTGCGAGGCTGAAGTGACTACAAATGAACAGGTAAACGAACGTCTGTTACTGAGCCAGAGGCCTTTGTTAGGCTGTAGTCATATTATCTCGGTCTTGGGAAGGACTAAGTGCTCTTTCAAACGACCCCAACTTTCAAATGCTTCGGCCCAGCCTCTAACCAATCCAGTCTTTTTCCCAGATGAGACCTCTTCCTTTTATGGGCACCATCTCGCTCCTGCTGTGCATGTGCCCAGCAAAGGAGTTTCTCCTGCTGTTTTTATTCTTTCATCAGTGAGAATCCTTCCTGCCTGCTTAGGGGCTTAGGTCCCGAGGGCAGAGGAGGATGCAGCCATCCCATGGGAGCCTGTGAATGCTGCAGCTTCATAATGAGGCAGCTTATTGCCCAACTCAGCTCCCCAGTTTATTGTGTATAATGTCTGATTCCCTTTGTTCCCTCCTTTTATTGATACTGACCAGCTACCTACACTAATGGGAAGAGCCCCTTTCTTCCTCAGTCTGAGGACCTCACCAATGGAAAAGTCAGGCAGCTGCCCCTTTTCCGTGTGACTGGTGATTTGGGGGTAGAAACAGTGCCAATTCTACCTTCCCCGCACTGCACGCCCCTTGGGCTTCTCTCTTCTCTCAGAGAAAGCACCTTTCAGGAGCTACCAGGCCAGGCAGGTGTGAGAGAGGTCACCTGAAGCATATTGCCTGACGTCCAGCATGGCTGGTGGTCATGGCCATGGATGAGCAAAGTCCTAAAATGCTGCCACTGTTGTGGATTTTCAGGAACTCCATCAATAGTTGGTCCCCTGACCACCAACCCCATCTTAAAGTGATGGGGCCTTAACAAAAGATGCCTTTGTCACTCTTGTCACTTAGGAAGTTCCAGGGAGCTTAGGGTTTCAGTTCCTCAAATAGGACAGAGACCAAAAATATATTACCTGGATATTGAGTTGATGCTCCTGGGAAGGGAACAGTGTACTGGGACTGTCCAGGAGAGACAGCGTAGGGTTCATGGCAAAGACAATCCTATGGGCATCTAGATAGAGAGAAGTTAAAGACACAAGAATCAAGCAGCCTCAGGGTGGTGTGCAGTGCTGAATACCAAGGGCAGCCGAGGAACAAAGAACTGCCTTGTGAGTGCTTTGAAAGGGACTTCTCTCAAGCCAGGTTTGAGTTGCTTCAGGAGCAACTCAACGTACAGGCTTTTCAGGTGAGAGCTCAGGAAGGAGGCGCCCCTGTGTGCATCCTGAGGGGTGGGGGCTGGACCTGGATGTCCCCAGCAGCACCAGAGCACAAAGGGCAAGTATGCGTCCATTCTCGGGAGAGGACAGCAGTGGCAGCCAGCATGCCAGCTCAGTCCCAACAGCTTGCAAATCCGTCCAAAGCTGAATGCAAAACGCCAAATTGTATTAGAAATAGAGTTGTTTCAACATTTTTTTTAAAAAGTGGTATCCTGGATCTAAAATCTCCAGTTATGCCAAGAAGGGAGGAGCTGGGAGGCAGGCATGTGTCAAAATAACCTGGTGACCCTCCACCCTAGCTGCTGCCTAGATGTGGAGCTGTCCCCTCAGACACTGCCCGGCGCTGGGCCCCTGCAGCGCCCTCTGCAAGTGCAGGTAGTGCCTCAGGCTGTACATCGCTCCTTCTCCTAGAGACCAGCTGCAGGCACAGGGCCAGCCATCCACTCCCGGGCCTCTCTGCACTGCCACGCAGAGCTGCCCCTGCATCGATGGGGAGCCTCACTGAGGGCCAGGGGCTGGGAAGGGGAAAATGGGCAGCTGGCTGTGTGTCGAGTAGGAGTTTTTCCAGGCCCCAAAGTACCCTGTTCTTCTAACCTGGCAGTTCTCCAACTTCGGTTGGTGTCAGGATCCCTCTTTGTACTCTTTTTGCTTAATTGTTTTAGGAAAATCAGTTAACATTTACCCATTCATAATTACAATTTTAACATCTGTATTAAGAATTACATATTTGAGACCATAGGTTGGCAGCTGAGTTCCAAAGTTACCACTTAAAATTCAGAATGAAAATCTACAATCTTTTCAGAAAGCGACCCCTTTCTTTGTACCGTCACAGGCGACCTACCCACTCACCATGACATCAGAGTAAGTAAGGACTACTTTGTCATCATGAGGAAAAAACTCTGCGATCAGACAAAGATTATAATAAGGTGGTCCTGGAAGACTACACAGTCTCACTATACACAATATACAGAGATTATAATAAAACAAAATGCCCTTGGAATGGCAGTAAGATACCAAAATCAGGTTATATTAATGTTAATATAGGTTCTGCTATGTCAGAATTCTGGGTAGGTGTTTGCAGTTTGGGATTTATAAGGACAAAAGCAGCAATTATTTAATATTTACATACAAGACACAACTGAATGCATAACATACAGTTACCATTGGTCATTAACATGGAATTTACACACAAAAAAAAATTTTTAAAGGAGTGGCCTGTATAACTTGTATTTATACTTTTTTAAAAACTGAAATATAATTGACACCTAACACTGTGTAAGTTTACGGTGCACTGCATATTAATCTGATACATTTATACTGCAGTATGGCCGCCACCGTAGCGTTCTCTAACAGCCTCCTTGTGCCAACAGTCATCGTCTCTTCAGAGGCAGGACCAGTTCAGAGCTAGTCTCTTAGCAGGTGGACTGTGTAGAGCACAGTTTGTTGTCCACAGTCACCGCACTGTGGTAGGTCTCCAGGACTTACCTTCTCATTCCAGTATGTGCCCTGAAGCAACACCTCGCCCATGCCCCCAGCCCCTGGTGACACTCCTTTATTGAGTTTGGTTCTTTTCAGATTATATACACTGAAGAAACACACAGTCTTTCTTTGTCTGACTTCTCTCTCTCAACATAATGTCCTCGAGGCCCAACCATGTTGCAGTGGCAGGATGTCCTTTCTCATGGCTGAACAGTGTTCCATGGTATATGCTAGACGACATCTTCTTTTTCCGCTCATCCACTGATGGACACTCAGGGGGTTTCTGTATCTTAGCATTGCCAATGATGCTGCAGTGCACATCACACTGAGCACAGCTGTCTCTTCGATAGCCTTTTCACTTCCTCTGGCAACATACCCAGAAGTGGAATTGCTGGATTGTGTGGCAGTTCTAGTTTTAGTTTTTCAAGGAACCTTTATACTCTAAAGTTATTGAGGACCTAAAAAGTGTTTCTGTATGTGGACTATATCTAATGAATGCTATTTACTGTATTAGAAATCGATACAAACGTATTTTAAAGATTTATTTATTCATGTAAAATTAATAAGCTTGTCTGAAAGAATTTTTTACAAAAGTAACTACATAAAAACTTAGTGAAAGGAGGGGCTCTGTTTCATGGTTTTGCGAATCATGTAATGTGTGGCTTGAAGGAGACAGCTACGGTCTCTCACACCTGCCACTTCTGCTTTGGTCTCTTGCAACAAGTTGTTTTGATTGAAGTCTACAAAGGTGACAAAGTATGACTCTGATGTCATTGGAAAGAGGACTTCGCAAGAGCCCCTAAAAGGGTCTCAAGGGCCCCCTCCGCCTTTGAGAAATGCTCTTCTAACCTTCCTGTGTGAATCTCCACTTGTCCTTGGAACCTTGGAGTCCCCAAACCTGGTTCTTCAGGCTCCACTTCTGTGAGAGGACGGGTACTGGCCGTGCTGGCCGTTGGCCCCCTTGGTCCCAGGCCAGTGGCACTGTTCAAGCCAAGCAGTGACTCAGGCACACCTGCTGATGTTCCCAGGTTTTCTGCTGAGCAACCATCCATATACACAGTTCCTAGAGATAGTACCGTTCAGACCCGTCATGAGGAAGCTAGAGTTTTCCTTGCTGCCTGGTGTTTGCTAGGCAGACCAGCCCCTCCAAGGCCAAGGCTGTTTGTAGAGTGGTGTGGAGGAGCCACGTGAGAATTTGATTCTTGCACACCTCATGTCCGGGCACACAGGGGGCACCCCTTAGGTGGGGTGAAGCAGGGCTTTGGAAGCCCCTGCTGGGCAGCATCAGTGAGGCCATCAGTGCAGAGTTGTAACACAGTCATCCCTGTGAACTGGCCTGGGGATGGCGGGTGGGGGCAGTTCGTGGAAAGGACAAGGAGAAGTCCAGTGTGGCCCAAGGTCCTCAGAATACATGGAGCATCCTAAAGCAGCAGGAGCATTCAGCGGGCCTGTGTCAGGGTCAAAGCAAAGAAATAAAGCAATGAAGTGTGCAGGAGACTTTGTCCGGTCCTATCCCATTTTCCCTGTTGCAGCTTCTTATAACCCAGAGCCCTGGGACCTCCGGGAGCCCCACCCCAGCTAGAATGCACTGGGAGGGCGGTGGCAATGACTCACAGTCACACAGTGAGCAGGGCCACCTCTGCCTTCCTGGGGAGACCCTCCTCCCCACCTCCTTCCTACCTTCCCAACCCCTGCTCCTTACCAGACAAGGACTAAATGAACCCAGGTGGCAGCAGTCTGGAGAGGTAGAACCACTGTCAGCAGTTGGTCACCCAGCATGGTGGGCGGACAAGGAATCAGGGGCCCCTGGGGTAGGACATTTTGCACCTTCCCACAACTGCCTCAGCCTCCAGGGTTAGCAGCTAGGGTCTTCTCTGTCCTTCCAGGGTGAGACAGCCTTCACTGGCCTGGAAAGAAAGGCAGATGGGAAGATGGGGCAGGACTGATGGGAACCCAGTAAACCCAACAGTGCTCCGGGCCAGGGTTTTTGTACTTTCCTTTGGCTACAGTATGTGTGTGTGTGTGTGTGTGTGCGCGCGTGTGTTCTCGCACACATGCGTGTGTATGTACAGGGAGGGGCAGCCAGCAGAGCTGCTCTGCAAAAGTGAGTGGTCCTGCTTTCTCTGCCCCACCTCAGTGGCCCCTTGGTCCTCAGGGGGGGTTGGGGGCATTCTCAGGTGGGAATGTCATTGCCTGGTTTGTGCAAGGTACCAAGCTAGGAGCAGAAACCAGGGCTCCCGCCCAAGGAGAACAGAAACTGGAGAGAGGCATTTGAGGAAAGGCAGAAGGTACATCCATGCTCCGTCACACAGGGAGGGCATCAAGTGTCTCCGACACTCTCGGGTAGAAGACTGTGTTTCTTTACTTCTCTAAAGCAGTCAACTCCATTTCCAGCTGCCACTGCCTTGGCTAGTGGGAGATTCAAGCTCAGTCATATTTGGAGGGTCCGCCTTTTACCTGGGGCTATGCGAGAATGGCGGGGTCTTCCACGATCCAGTGCATTTGGAGCAGGGCCATTGGGTGCTAACCCACACTGATCACTGCTGGTGGGCAGGGGTCTCTGCAGAGGCTCCCAGATGGCCTCTCAGTGTGTGGGACCTCCCAAACCCTTGTCTCTCCTCAGGCGTGGGGAACCTCTGTCCCTGTGGTCTCTGCCACTGCTCGTACCCCTCCCATTAGGTGGACTCACTTGATACCCTCTCTTTGGGAGCCCTGGTGGGGTTTTCTTCCTGGGGCCTGGCAGCTTCTTCCTTCAAACCTACAACTCAGAAACTGCCCCCCTCCCAAGGCAAAGGAACACTGAGGTTGGGTCTCCTGCCAAAGAAGCAGTAAAAACGACCTCAGGAGCAAGATAAAAACAAGTGTCGATGCATGATCCTGTCACAAGGCTGGGGAATTGGTTACGCATGCCATTTTCAAAGTTCATCCAAGATGGAGAAGCAGCCGCATGCCCGCACCTGGCCAGCAACCCTTGGCTTCGTCCTGGGGAACCTGAGAGGTGGTAGCCAGGGACTGTGTTGGGGAGGGAGGTGAACGAGGCAGGCCAGCTCTGCAGGAGCTTGCCTGGTTCCAGCAGGGCAGGAGTGGGGGAAGGAGCTCTGCAGATGCTTCCTGAAGGTTAGAAACCCTCTTAGAGGTGGTCTCCTCCCTTTCCCCCTTGCCAGGGCTCTGCTCTAGGGGCAGCTGAGCTGCCTCCAGGGGCTACTCTGGGCATTTGGGTGGGACTGGAGGATAGGGCAGGACCACCCTGACCTCTGGGCCCCCTCATTCTTACAGGACCTGGGCATGGAGTCTACCTCGCTGGACGACGTTCTGTACCGCTATGCCAGCTTCCGAAACCTGGTGGACCCCATCACGCATGATCTCATCATCAGCCTGGCTCGCTACATCCACTGCCCCAAGCCGGTAGGGTGGCATGGTCTAAGCTAGCCAGGTCCAGGGTGTGAGGCGGGCGCCTTTCTGGGCAGAGCGGCTCAGTGTTCAGACCCAAGGAGGCAGACCCCACTGCAGGCACCAGAAGGGTGAGCATGAGGTGCCCGCCTGTCCCCTGGCCCAGCATCCGTGGCAGAGGCTGCACACTGGCACCATCAGGACAGGTTTTGTTTGGCCCGTGAGTGTTTTAAATCTAGATTTATTACCAACATTTAAAAATCAGAATATTTCACACAATCCCTATATTCAGTTGGCCTTGAAAAATGGGGCGCTCCAGCAACCAGAAGCCCTCATTTCTACAGGGCTGGAGCTGAGCGGCCACCCCTGTTATGGGGCTCCAAGGCCATCAGGTACAGTTGTATAGGTTGTGCCCTGCACAAAGATGTGCAAACACAGAGGCGGCAGGGATTAGGGGAGATGGGAGACAGTTCTAATCTAGCCCTCTCTCTGCCCACCAAGCCATGGGCACTGGTGCAAGACTGTCCACCAAGAGATGAGCTTTTTCTTGTTTGCACAGATGTGCCGTGTAAGTCCAGTAGTGGCCCTACATGGTGTTCTCCAATTTGCCTCAGTCCCCACCACCACCAGTTGTCTTGTTTCTGAGGCTGTCATTTGACACTCCTCCCCCTCACCCCTCTCCACCAGTTGACCCACATCCACTTCCTGTCTGGCTTCAGGAGTTGAGCAGGGGAAGCTCCAGGGTTCTCCAGGCTCTGCAGGCATTGCTTTGCCCCTTCTGAACAGGAGGGTCTGCCCTCTGCCTGGCTGCTGGGCCATGGGCCTTGTTGGGCACCAGGCTGGCTTACCCAGACCTTACACCTTCATCTGGATGGAGACAAGAGGGGCTGTATCTGGGTTGCCTTAGCTCAGGCCACTGTAACAAATTACCACTTGGACACTGGCAGGTAAAGGGAGGGCCAGGCTAAGGCAGCTCCGTGCTTGGGCATTTCTCTATGGCGTTTTGGTTCCTTCTCTTCCATCCCTCAACTTCCTGCAGCTTCCGAAAGAAGTGCTTCCTCAAGAAGCTGTGGTGGGGCAGGAAACCAGAGCAGGTCTGAGTGCCAGAGGGACACCTCCCCTTTCAGAGGAGGATCTGAGATAAGAGTGAGATGGTGGTTCCAAAGTCACAGGCAAGTGGCCTGGGTGCAGACTTAAACATGGTAACCAGAGGCCTGGAACCTTGCCTTGCAGTGACCCTCCATCTGGGGCTTTGTCTAGGACTCCTCTCTGGCCTCTGGGGCTGTCTGATGCCAAAACTCAGAGGCTGGGGTAAGTGTGGAAGGCTGGGAACAGGTTGGGTGCCGGTGTTGGGGGTGGGTTGGTGGGAGGATGCAGCAGAAGGCGGGAATACTGGGCTCAAATATGCACAGGTAAGAAAAGGCCGGCGGTGAGGTTTGGTGGACTGGGAACCTCAGGGCCTAGGGAGGAGGAGCTGGTGCCAGGAGCCACAGGGAACCAGCTAGGGCTGGACTACCCTCTCTGCTCCTGGGGATTATACCTGGCTCAGCCTAGGAAAGCAGAGGAGACCGGGCCTGTAGGAGGCCTTGCAGGTGTCAGACCCCTGCCTTTTCCTAAAGCATGGATGTAGTTACTCAGAGGTAAGAAGGAGGGCAGGCTATACTGAGGCACTCAGAGCAGCTAGTAGGAGAGAAGTGCCCTTTATGCCTATTTTAGAGTTGAGGAAGATGGAGATCAGGGAATGAAGTGATCTGAGAAAGGCCACATATAGGTGAGAACCCCAGCGGGGAGTTGGGCCGCAGTGCTCAGGGGCTGGGTCTCTGTGCTATCAGGGCTCATCTGGGGCTCCCAGGGCTGCAGCCAGCCCCAGGGGACAGAGCCCTGTGTGAGGGCAGCTGAGCACGTGCCTCCCTCCACACAGGAAGGGCTACAGGTGGTTAACTGCTCAAGTCAGACCCCAGGAGACAGGACGGGGCTAATGACAAGGACAGGAGGCCAAGGGTCCTGCATTGCAATCTGTCCCTTCATCTGGATGGGGACAAGAAGGACTATGCCTGGGTTGTCTTAGCTCAGGCTGCTGTAATAAATTACTATTGACTGGGTGGCTTTTAGAGAACAGAAATTTATTTCTCAGTTCTGGAAGCTGAAGTCCAAGATCAAGGGGTCAGCATGGCCAGGTTCTGGGTGGGAACCCTCCTCCTGGTTTGCAGACAGCTGCCTTCCCACTGTGTCCTCACGTGGCGGGAAGAAAGGGAGGTAATTCTCTGGCCTCTTATAACCCTCATGACCTCAGCTTATCCTAATTACTCCGAAAGACCTACCTCCAAACACCATCACGTTGAGATTGGGGTTCAACATATGAATTGGGGAGGGGCATAAACATCCAATCCATTGCGTAGGTACACCCTTTCTCAGATCATGTAATTTGCCGAACCTCATTTTTCTCAACTGAGGTAGGCGTGAAACTCACTCCTGCAGGGCTGTTTGGAGAGTTCATTGAGATGGTTCTCGAGAAGTGTTGGCCTATGCACAGAAGTTGAGGTGTAACTAATCAGTGAGCACCAACCAGGTACCAATCAGGTTCTGCTGTGGGACGTGGTAGCAAGTAAGACATGGCCCTGGGCTCTGGCCCCTGTGGGCTCAGAGGCTTGGAAATGACCAAGCTGGCCTCTGAGCCAGAGTTTCAAAGCAGCCAGAGCGGAGTTAGCTCTGCTGGAGGCCCAGGGACCTGGGCCATCCCGGCCACACCTGCCTAGGACTACTGCAATAGCCTCCCGCTGGACCCTGGGCCGCTTCTGTGTGGGCTGAGAGCAGCCAGGGGGCCATCTGCAAAGGTAAATTGGATCACATACATACCTGCTGAAAAACCTTACACGCAGCCTTGTGTTGTAGTTTAAATAAAACCCAAACTCCTTACCTGGCCCTGCCGGAATCTCCTATCTCATCTCTCCCACTCTCCACCCTGCTGACTCTGCTCCAGCCACATGGGCCTCTTCTCTCTTCCTGGAGCATCCAGATGCTGCCACCCCTGGCCACACCTGCCTCTTCTGTCTGAGGTTCCTCTTCTCCAGACTTAGCCTGACACTCACCTCTCAGAGACCTTCTCTGATCAGCCTACCTCATATTGGCCTCCCGATCAGCCTTTCTCTCTCACGCTCTGTTTATTTCTTCATTTCACTCACCAGCCTCTCAAATCACCTTGCTTCTTTGTTTGTTGACTAACATACTGTCTGCTTTCCCCACTAGAAAATGAACTGCGCAGGGGCAGGAGACAGCGTCTGCCCCATCCACAGTTACATCCTACAGCAAGCAGAGCCCTGGCAGGAAGCAGGAGACCCTTTACACTGCGAATTTTTAAGAGCATTTATTAAGGGTTGTGGCAGGATAAACAAAATGAACAGGGGACACTGAGGCCCCAGAGACTAACAGCAGGAAGTCATTACCATGGAAGGAGTGGCAGGTGGCAGCTGTGTTGAGGCTGAAGCCAGGCTGAGAATGCCTTCTCCAGAATCCTGTTATGTTTTCTATTGCTCTACAGTCTCTGTAGGTCAGGAATTCTGCAGCAGCTTAGCCAGGTGTTTCTAGCTTAGTGTCTGTTGAGACAGTGGCCAAGGCTAAATACCTGAAGGCTTGACAGAGGTTGGCAGGCCCACCCCCTGGAGGGTACATCCCATGGTTGTGGGCAGGAGGCCTCAGTTCCTTGCCACGGGGGCCTCTCTGTAGGACTGCTTAAGTGTCCCCACATCATAGCAGCTGGCTCCACCCAAAGCAGGCGATCCAAGAGAAAGCAAGGCAAAAGCCACATATCTTCTATGACCTAGCGTCAGAAGTGATGCACCACCACTGCCGCCATAGTCTGTTGACCCACCCTGAGACAGCATGGAAGGAAGCTACGTGAGGGCCGAGGAGGAAGAGTCCAGGGCCATGAGGGCTGTCTGGAGGCTGGCTGCCATGCATGCTGGAGCACGGAGGGAACGATAAAGTAAATTCCTTGACCTTTCTCTCCTCCTGCCCTCTGATCGCTCTCCCAGTTGCCCCCCTTAGCTTAACCCAACTGGGAGCCATGAGCAAGAGGGCTGGATGATGCCATCTGTGCAGCTCGGGGAGGGAATAAACAGAAAATCCAGCACAAAGTTTCCAGCATGGTATTTGATGAACGAATGAATTTATGAAGGAATGAGGGAGCCTTTGGGCATACAGCAGTGCAGGGCTATGCTTGTTTGCCTGGGGGCAGCATGCAAAGGTGCCTAGGGAAATGAGGGTATCAGGCGAGTGGGACTATTAGACAGTTGAGAGATGGGGCAGGGTCCTAGCGCTGGGACCCCTCCTGCGGGGGAGTGCAGGTCTGCCTTGAGCATCATTCCTGACAGGCCTGTGAGAGCCCCTCAGATAGATTCTAATCCAGGGACTCCAGCACTGGGCAGGCCCCAGAGGCTGCTGTCTCGACCTGACCTACACCCCACCCTGCGGTGCCCAGTCACCCCTGATGCACCTCTCCTGCTTCACCTTCCTTTCCCACGGGTAACAGAATTGATTCCGCAAACTGCCTTCTAGCCTCCTGTGTGGGTTAGGACTGTGCTGGCAGAAGCCCACTCCGGCTGCTTCAGGCTAGGGACAGAATTTATGCTGATGCTGAGGAGTCTTGTGTGGCCTGAGGCAGACAAGCTTGAAAGAGGGACTAGAACTGCAGACCTCCCCTCCACTGCCTCCCCCAGACCCACTCTTTTCTCCCTCTTTCCCTCCAGATTTACATGAGTCAGGATTCCAGGGAAAGGGCTGATTGGCTGTGCTCTGCCACTTCTGGACCAATCAGCTATAGCTTGGAAGTGGCATGTGGTTGCCCAAAAGGGCTGCTGGGCAACAGCACTTTTAAGAAATCTTCAGAGGAGACCAGCTAGGCACACAACTGTGCAAAACATGCATCCCATTGTCAGGAGCTCCCTGCCCCCCACCACCACAGAAGGTCTCACAAAGGGCCTGAGGGGTGGCTGTTTCTCCTTGCTGAAACCTCACAGAAACAGCACTTTCCCCTGCTCCCTCCCCTTCACCTGCTGTTCCCCACTTTCTCCAGCTCCCCTTACTCCCCCTCCTCCGGGCCTGCCCTGCTTTGTCCTGTTCTCCTCAGGAGGGAGGTTCGGAGGGGGCTTTCAAAAAGTGATGGAGCTGAGAAAAAATTAGATGGGCCTGCTTAAGTCTTTTCTGGGTGCAAATGATAGAACCACCTTGAACTAACCTAAGCGCAAGATTATCTACAGGAATGCAGAGCAGAGCTTAGGGAGGGGTGGTGGGCCGGGAGCCTGCCAAGGTTTGGAGGTTTGGATCCTGAGGCCATCTTACACATTGTGTAGTGTGCCAGTCTGTTCAACATCTTTATCCCCCAGTTTCCTCATTTGTAAACTGGAGACAATAGTGGCCCATTTCATAAAATTGTTGTGAGTTACAGCTTTATGATGAGTTCAGGCATGTGATGCACAGAGGCAATGCCTAACATACGTGTATATAGCAGATACTCAAGAAATGTCAGCATTTGCTTATTTAGTCCAAACAAGTGGAGGGCAGCCCTCACTTCGGTGAGGACACCAGCTTACGTTTGGTCTAGGGTCAATCTCCTTAGGTGGGTATGTTGTTCTGGGTTAGTCAACTCCAAAGCAGGCCCACCCAGTCTCCTAGGTCCAGAGCCAAAGCGCGGAGTCAAACCCAGTGTCTTGCCCTGCGCACGGCTGCCCCCTGGTGGCAGTGCTGGCGCACTGGGGTGGCTGCTTTGCCTCTTTTCCTGGTTGTTGCCCAGGCCCACAGGATGGAAGGAAAGCCCATGGCCCCTGATTTTGGAAACCTTGGGAGAAGGAGCTGAAGCTGAGGAGCTCAGTTCTCAGCTTTGGAGCAGGTGTTGTGGGAGACTGGCAACATTCTGTCTCTAACTGTGCCTTCTCATTTTCTGCCTCTCTGGTATGTCTGCCCCTTTGATGTTGCAGCTTCCCCCTGCCTTCCCCTCCGCTCATTTCCTGGCCAGGGGCTTTAATCAAATGCCGATGGATGGCTCTGCCTGGACCTGTCTTGAGCTCCAGCCTCACAAATCCATTCCCATCTCCCAGCTGGAAATGAGCTGGCATTCCCCTGTCCTGTTTTCACCTGCTTCTCATCCAGAGTGTCTTAGATCCTTCTGCCCCCATCCCAAGCCCAAGGCCTAGGGTCTGACCCCTCCTTACCCCTTCCTGCCGGTACCCTCTCCTCCTGTGCATGGCCCATCAAGTGTGGTGGCCTCTGTCACTGGCAGCCCTTTCCATGGGCCTGGCAGGTATTCCCCAAACCACATGTAAGCAGATGGGCCTGGCTCTGAGTCACCTTCTCTGCCTCCAGTCCACCCCTTTCTCCATCTCCCAGTCTGAGGGACAGTCCTAAAATGCAAATGTAACACTGCTGCTCCCCCTTCGTCATTCTCCTGCTGCCCCCATGATGGAGCCCCTGCCTGCTTCACTGTCTATTGTTTCTCACCACACACACCCTTAAGCCCAGGCTCAGCAAGAAAGGTGTGAATCCCAGGGGTTGTAAATGCATTTGCCCAGAGTGACAGGTGACATTCATTCTCTCTTGGGCAGGCTTAGGCAATAGGAAGTGGTGAGGTTTGTGGAGAACTAGAAACCAGAAGTTTCCTCTAAACCATTGTCATTCAATCTTGGGCCTTCCTTTCTCTTCTGGCTCCTTCTGTGTATATTCACCTCTTTGAACACTCAGCTCCCCCCTGCCTTCCTCCCCCATCTCTTGTCTCTCCCTCAGTCTCCTTCTCTTGCCTTTTCAACAGCCTTGGCCCTCTGAGTCTCAGGTTCCTCCTCTGTAAAATGGGGTTAATGTAAGATGCTGTGGGAATCCCATACAGCCCTAGTGTAATGTCTGTGTGCACTAATTCAGATGACAGATAGTAGTGGCTTGGGCCAAGGTGGTACCATGGAAGTGGCGAGAAGTCAGGCCCCAGACTGTCACCTGCCCCCGTAGCTGTAACACTTCCAAGCCCTTGGACAAGTCGCTGTCACTAATTCATCTGCTCTTAAAAGCGCAGCTCAAATTTGAGCCTGGGCAGAAGTAATCTTCCTTCGTTACCCTGCCAAAGTTCTATGTTTGCGCTTCTCTTATAATACAGCACGGTGTTCATTCAGCGAGCATTCCTGGAGAGCTTGCTGTGTGCCAAGTTATATTCAGAGCACTTTACAAGTAGTAACTCATTTAACCCTCACAAAATCCCCTGTGAGGGCAGCACAGATGAGGATCAGAGGCATACACAGGAGGTAAGAAAGCAAGGATTGAAATCCACAGTTTGGTGCCAAGTTCATTCTTTTAATTACTCAATGTGCTGCTTCCCTATTAGCAGAATGATGATGATAACGGTAATAAGAATCAAGCTGGCTTTTACTGAGTGCTCACTCTGCCAGGTACTCTGCTGAGCGCTGGACGTGGGTTAATAGTTAAACCTGACCACATCCACACTTCTGTCACAAGTGGGTTTCCATCTAAGCCCTGGCACTCTGGCTCTTGACCCTGGCACTGGACCATCTGGTGGGAGCACACAGTCTCGGCCACTCACTCCCCCAGGGCTGCGTAGTGACTGTTTGTTGGGTTGCCTTCCCTTGGGATGGAGTTGGAATCTGTCTAGTGTCTCCCTGCTGCACCCTTCAACCTGAGTGTTGGTTTGCTCAGGCTGCCATAACAAAATTCCACTTAAACAACAGAAATTTATTTCTCACAGTTCTGGAGGCCAGAAGTCCAAGATCAAGGTGTCTTCAGCTTCACTTCCTCTGAGGCCTCTCTCCTTGACTTGTAGATGGCTGTTTTCTCACTGTGTCCTCACATGGTCTTCCCTCTGTGAGTGTCTGGGTCCCAGTCTCTTCTCATGAGGACACCAGTCACTGGACTAGGGCCCACCTCAGTGACTTCATTTTACCTTAATTACTCTTTAGAAGCCCTGTCTTCAAATACAGTCACATTCTGAGGTATTAATAATTTGGGGGGCACACAGTTCAGACCCAAGGTCTCAAACTCAAATGCTGATGGGCCAGGCAGGTAACATAGATGAATTGGGCAGGGAGAGTCATGGTTCCTTTATTCTTTTCTCCCCCCACTTTTGACATGGGTATAAGACATGGTAAAGGTATTTCATTTCCCTCTTTACCATGAGAAAGACAAGAGCAAGGACATTTGGTCATGGCTATGTCCTCAGCTCCTACAACTGTCTGGGACCTAGTAGGTGCTCATAAATGTTTGTGGAACCACTGAAGGAGCAGAATGGCCCTGGATGTCGGGGAGTGGCAGGGACCACAGTGAACCCTGGCTAAGGGATCAGCAAGCAACTCAGCTCTAATCAATTGTTATAAGATCACCTGGAATCCAGACTTTTATATACATCTCCAGTTTTTTTTATCATAGCAACTAATTCACAAAAACTAAAACCTTATGCAGATCAGTTTGTAACTACTGTTCTCTGCTGAGGGTGCCCACCTTGAGCCAGCAGATCGGGCCTCCCCCAGCTCATTCTGGGTGCCGTGTTCTTCCTGCAGGGACAGGAGGTTGGAGGTGGGGGACTGGGCTCTTACCCTGCCCCCTACCATGGTTGCCTCTGCAGGAAGGTGACGCTCTGGGTGCCATGGAGAAGCTGTGCCGGCAGCTGACGTACCATCTCAGCCCCCACTCCCAGTGGCGGCGGCACCGGGGGCTGGTGAAGAGGAAGCCACAGGCCTGGTGAGTCACGGTCACCTGCAGTGGGTCTGCCCTGCCCCCCTGCCAGCCTCCTACAAAAGCAGCCCAAAGACAGCCTATGTCAGGCTGGGTGTCTGATACACAACGCCCCCTCCCAGGACAGTGGGGCAAAGGCAAGAGCTGGACCAGAGTGGGTTGTCTTGGAATGCTGCCTGAAGTAGATGAGATGGAAAGACAATTCTGTGGTGGGGAAAGCAGCCAGGAGAGCACTCCAGGCGGGCATGAGCCAAGTGAGGCCCTGGAGGCAGGGCCCTGCTCTGTGAGGTGGGGGCTAGGGGATATGGGCCCATTCTCAAGGATTGGGAGGAGGTGAATGTGAGTTTCTGATTCCTGGTGTACTGCACTGAATGTGGACACGCTCACTGATTCCCCCCAGTTCTCTTGGTTATCCCCTAGGGGGACCCAGACCCAGGCATATCCCTGGTCCGTACAGCAGTGACAACCCTCAGGTTTGTGGCCCCCTGAAGATTGGGGGAGAGGCGGCAACTGGGACACAGAACCTGTGGGGTGTGACAGGAAGCAGGTGGAGGGGAGAATGAAAGGAGGACTTTCTGGAAGAGGAAGCACCCCTGCCTCTCTTGTGAGTGGCCCTTCTGTAAGGCGGTCTGGGCCTTGCTGCTGCCATGGGCTCATCCTTCCATATCCTGCTGCTGGGGAGAGGCCAGACTGGCCCCTCTTTCCTTTCTGGACAGCTCTGCCCCCAAGCCAGGGAGGAGGTGGGCCCTGGGGAGGCCTCCCCAAGTGGTGGAAGTAAGGCTCCCACTGGGCTGAAGGCAGGGCCACATATGGGACAGAGCAGGACAGGAGAACCCATGGGACCTGGAAGGCCACAAGGAGACTTTGGAAGCTAGTTCTTCAGGATTGAAAAGCTGGGAATGAGAGCTCTGTTGGAGTCCAGGGGCCTCTTCTCCTGTCCCCCCACCACACGCACATGCACGGTCCACGCTTCATCCAGAATCCTCGCTCCCTTCAGTGACTTCTGGTCATGTCAAGTGAAACCCAAAGAAGGCCCTGTATGACAGGTCCTCAGCCCCTCTGTTCTCTCTGCTCCCACTCTCTTATGCCCCCTGCCCCTCTTTTCTCCCTGCTGGTCCTCAGACACCTCTAGTTCATTCCAACTTCAGGGCCTTTGCATCTGCACTGCCTCGCTGGAGCTCTTACCAAACCCTGAAGGCCTACTTCTTTTCTTTGCCTGTCACCTCAAAAGTTATCTCCTCAAAAAAGTCTTTCCCGAGTGGCCATGCCCCCAAGCTACTCTGGCTTTACTCTCAGATTGGTTTGCTTGTTGGCCAGCCCCTCTCTGGCAGAATGAAAACAGGAGAGTCTTGTCCACCTGGTTCACCACCGTAACCTCAGTTCCTAGGGCAGCCCCTGGCACCTAGGAGGAGCTTAACAAACACTTGTTCAAGGATTGACCAAGGTCAGGGCTATTACTGTTGCCATTTGGCCATGATCAGCCAGCTGGTAAGTGGCAGGGCTGGAATCCAACCCCAGGCTCAGCCTGTTAACCACCACACTACCTATTTCCCTGGTGTGATAGGCCTGCTTTATTAATGACATAGACAAGAATTACAGCCAGCACTTAAATCATGCTAGAGAAACACCAGGCGGTGTTCCAAGCCCTTAGATGTCAGGTTGTGAGAGCTTTACCTTAAACTCCCTGGGGCAGGGCAAGATGAGCAAACTATTGGTGGCCTTCCAGCTTCAGGAGATCCGAGGATAGGGGTTTGCCCAGCTCAGGCTGTTAACAGCCCCTCCCCCCCCCTCCTTCCCAGGCCTGGGACCTCTGGGCTTGCCTGTGATACCTGGAAGTAGGGAGCTGTGGCCCCAGAACAAGGAGCAGGGGAAGAAAGAAGAGCAAGGGATGGCACAAGGCAGGGAGCAGAGAGCACCCCGCCTCCAGGAGTCAGCAGCTCCTACCAGGCTTGGAGCCCCCGCACCCTCCCCTGCCCACCGTCCTGGGGGAATCTGCCTAAGGATCCCTGTCTGGTGGGGAACATGGCCTTGGGAAAGGACACATCAGAAATCTTGTCACTCTCACAAAAGCAGGAAGCTCAGCCCAGGTGATCAATAAGGACAGCAGCAGGTATTTATCCATCACTCACCCAAACCAGGCACTGTTTTAAAGGCTTTGTATTTATTGACTTACTTTACATAGCAATCCTGTTGCACTCAAATAACTCCATTTTCCAGGAAAATAACTGAGGCGCAGAGGTTAAGGACCTAACTAAAGGTCACACTGAGTAGGAAGAAATTAAGATGCAAATCCAGGCATTGTGGCCCCAGAATGTACTCTTCTGTCACTGCAGAAACACTTGGGCGTTTCCCTTGTGGCCCCCGGGCTCTGGCCAGCTGGGCCGGGCGGGGCTGAGATGTGGGGTAGAACCAGAGGACTAGGGCTCTGTTTCTGCCCATCCCTGGAGTGGAGGCCACGGTGTTAGCTCTGCTGCACTGGGAGAAAAGCCCCGCCCCACTTACCTGAACCTTGCTTGTTCCTTCTCCCCTCCAGTCTCAAGGCTGTCTTAGCTGGAAGCCCGCTGGACAACACGGTAGACCTTTCGGGCATCCCACTGACCTCCCGTGATCTGGAGCGGGTGAGCAGCTACCTGCAGCGCTGTGGGGAGCAGGTGGACAGCGTGGAGCTGGGCTTCACAGGCCTCACAGATGACATGGTCCTACAGCTGTTGCCGGCACTCAGCACACTGCCCCGCCTTACCACGCTGACCCTCAATGGCAACCGGCTGACCCGAGCCCTGCTACGTGACCTCATCGACACCCTTAAGGACCCCAGCAAGTTCCCCAGTGTCACATGGATTGACCTGGGCAACAATGTGGACATCTTCTCATTGCCCCAGCCTTTCCTGCTCAGCCTGCGCAAGCGCTGCCCAAAGCAGGGCCACCTACCCACCATCTTGGAGTTGGGCGAGGGCCCAGGCTGTGGAGAGGAAGTCTGGGACGGAACAGTGGGCCAGGAGGACCCTGGAGGGGATCTTCTGGCCCCTGCCAAGGACTATGAGGGCAGGGAGACCGCAGGTGCAGCTCAGACGTGACACGGAAAGTGGGGCCTTGTGGGGTAGGATGGCTGAAGCAGACTAAGGGCTCCTACCACAGTGCTCAGGCCATCACCTAACACAGGCCTGGGCAGCCCCACCCACGGGAAGCCAGATTGTAGAATCTGGAAAAGGCAGGTTGTGTAATGCTTCTCACTGGCCTTCCCTCTTCCCCTTTATCTTTGTTTGGCTGCTGAGAAGCTATCCTTGGCCCGAAAGAATCAATCCTCAGCCTTCCCAGATTTAGGGGGTGGGGGTGCTGGTAGCCTGAGATGTGAGTGGGATGTTAAAAGCTCTCCCAGAAAGTGGTTGGGGCCCTACATTAAACCCCGGACTTTCCAATTCTGTATTACACTTGTCCTGTTCAGGGCAGCAAACTAGACAGATGCTAACTGTTCCCCTGCTCCAGGCATGTTGGAATCTTAGCAGCTCTCTCCTGAGTGAAGGTTGGGGTAGGGGACTGGCCACCAAGTTCTGGGAGCCTCAAGTCCCTGTGGACTATGGACTGAAGGCCATCCACCTCCTCATGGAGCCCTGGGCTCCTTGTAAAGAACTTCCCAGCCTCTGTCCTGAAACCCATGACTCCGGAGGTCTGCCTGAAGAACCAGCCACCTTTCAATAGAGTATCCTAGGGGGCAGACACATCAAAGGCTACTGCAAAACCCCATGCCATAATCCCTCCACACCATCACAGATGACCAGACTGTAACATTTCCAGTTTTGCCCTGTGCAGGCCAGAGCACTGCCTCCTTTTAAATAGGGTCTAAGGACGCTTTTCCATAAAGTTCTTTGAGTCCCTGAAGTATCCTTGACACTTGGGAGCACATTCCCAGAAACTACTATGGAAGGCTGTTGCTCAACACCCAGGACCAGAATGGTGCTAAAAGCACTGCTATGAATTCATGGAAGACCTGCCTCCAAAGATGGCTAGGGTGAGGGAAACTAGGTCCCCAAAAGCAAAGGTTTTCACCCCACTACCAATGGCCTATCATTTAAAAAAAAGGGGGGGAGGCAACATGGGGACTAGGCTAGGTAGCATACAACTTTAGGAGTTACTAGAGGAAGGCAAGACAAAAGGACATAACCCAGGAAAACTAGGGACTGGACTCAAGTATATAGATGCCTTAAATGCTTTGGAATTTCTGCCCTGCAAGTCTAAAGAGAACTTAGACCACAGGGAAACTGACAAGTGGAATGCTAATACTTGACAGCAGTGGTCAAACTTAACTCCTCCTTCAAATACACATTTTAAGAACCAATACCAAAGACCATCCTTTATTACATACAGTGTTTATGGTAACTACACATGGATATTAACTTCAGGAGGAAGTTTCCAGCTTAAACAACTCAGACCCTTACCCAACATAACAAATACAGTATTAAAATTTACAGAAGCTCCTTTTGATCAGGGACAATACTAGAAAACTCATGAATTTAATGATGCTAAAGTGCTTGTCCTCCGCAAAGGTTGCCAAATCCATTTCTTGGCCCTATTGTTGGGAAGAAGTCCTCTCTGATGCTTAGCATAAAGTGAGAATGTCTCTGCAGCAAATGTTGAAGCCTAGGGTTTCCGAGTCCAGGTGGTACTGGTCCCGACGATTTCGAGTGCTCCCCCTGCTGCAGCAGGGCTGACCATCCTCTGAAAAGCAGTATACAAAGAAACTAAGTGTCAGTCACACTCTCTGCTCCCAACAACAGTCATTCACAGCCTAGGACATCCTCAGAAAATGGTAGATTCACCACCACACAATCTGCCGGTAATTCCAGCTATTTTGGGTGATATCATCATTTGATATCCTTTATTAAGTTGTAACAGAACTAGTGCTCATTTATTCTACTATGGGGCAATCACTGTCCAGATGAATTCTCACCTCTTCCCAGGGAAGCTGCCGCCACCACCATCACCAACCTTCAAAGTGCACTGCTGATCACCCTTTACACTCAAAACCTGGGGGAATGAATAAAGCACCTAGTTAGCAGATGTAGTTCTAACCCTAATAGCCTCAACTACGAATTAAAGTCAGTTCATCTTAACAAGAGTCTTTAAGAACTTAGTCTAACTGGTTTCTTAGGCTTCTTAGGTATTGAATGGCCATTTAGTCAGTATTTTAAACATCACAAACCCAATTTTTAGAAATGAGAGAAATCACATCTTAGAGCAGACAGTCAATATGCTCAGGACTATACAGCCAAAGTAAAAAAGACTCGGGTCCATGCTTAACCATTAACCCCTGCCTCTCCACAGACCGAAGCTTACCTCATGCCAGGCCAATGCTTCTCACTCCAACACTCAGCTCTTGCCAGTCCTTCATTCATTTGCAGCCTGGGTGTATAAAGAAATTATGGGTCACAGTTCAGAACAACTTACTCCAAGGCACCAGCAACCCGAGGACTTGTAGACTGAAGTCAGCCAGGAGTTATCATCAGTTATTGATTCTGACAGCACTTCCTGTTAGTGACCTCATCAGAGCAGACAAACTCCCCACTACTCAGTTCCGCTCCAGGGCCCTGCACATTACCCATAACTTAACGTTGCCTGAACAGCCAGGAGATATCTGAATGCAGTTTCTTTATGCACATACATGCAATTTAAATACTTTCAGGTTGGGGGCAGCCACCTCCTAGCCATTGCAATTATGCAGTGAGATAGTGCATAATAAACACGTAAAAATTACAACTGTACAACATCAGGCAATTTCAGTGCATTTAAGGTAGCCATACAGCTAAGTTCCACATTAATTCCTACCTAGACCAGATCTTACCTCAAAGTGGGATGCTGCTCCCGTCTTCGGTACTCTTCAGTGGGTCTGCCATCTGAAATATTAAACGGACGTGCATTTAGAGTAGACTCTGGCTTTTACAAGAAACTAAATTACCGAGGTTTCAGCGACTGTAGTCAGATAAGTATAAAAATCGTCAGTTATCGCATCTGACGGCACTTCCTAACGTTAGTATCATCAGGACAGTCAAGCACGTCTTCCTCGTGGTCCCCTGTGCAGGAAGTCCCCCACTTACCCTGTTCTCTCAGATCTGATCACTCCCAACGGCGAGCCCACGGAAAACGGGTCCCGGCTTTCGGAGACCTTAGGCTCATTGGAATGGAGGGGGGGCCCTTCGGGACAAGCACGCGCCCCCCTCCCCGTACGCTGGCAGCGTGGCGCGGCCCTGCTGGGCTGCAGTGGCCACAGCGCCCGCTCTGAGGTCCACGTGCAAGCAGCCGCTCTCCGGTTAAGATTCCCGAAAACATCTTCCCAAAGTTAAAAAGGCATCAGCTCATTCGCCCTCGCCACCAGCTACGACCACCAGATACAAACACTAAACCTCACTAACAGGTTCCAGCGAAAAAGGTGGCGTCTGCACTGGCCGAGGCCCTTAAGGAGTTGGGACATTCCACTCTTCACAGAAGGGAGGGTGATACCGGCAAAGACTCACGGGAACTTCCACCTCGTTTTACCAGACAGGCGCCGCGCCCCCCAAGGCCTCACCCCCCTCTACAGCCATGGTCGCCTCGTCGGCCTCGGGAATTGTGGGCCACAGGCGCGGCGCGGCCCAGGGCGCCTGCGCGGGCTGCAGCGCGCTGCGGCCGGAGGCGTAGCCGCGTGGTTGCGTGACCTTGAGCGTTTTGCTAGTCCTTCGTGAGGTTTCTGTTCTTCATTAAGGTGGAGAAACTGCGGCCTAGAAGGTTGTTGCGAGGATCACACAAAACCCCGGAAACCTTGCAGGGCCTTGGCTGGGCACGCAGCGAGTGAATCTGCTTCCACCTCACAACTCTGAAAATACAGAGCTTCGCAATCGCGCGCACTAACTGCTCACGTCTTTATAGAATGGCCTCTGAGGACAGGGCAGCCATCCCGTCTCCTCCTCCCCTTTACTGATTCTCCAGGGTCTCTTTACCCCATCCCTCTGTGACCCGACATGGACCGGCCCAGAGTGGGTCTGCCGAGGGTCCGCTGTAGCATGTGGGCTCTTGGCTTAGTGTCGGAAAGACGTCACAACATGAGTCCAGGTGACTGAGGAGGTTTATTAAAGCTGAGCACGGTGAAACAAGGGAGGGCTTAGCATAGAAGAAGCAACAGGAGAGCCTAGGCTGGGCTGCCTGAGCTCACTGGGAAGCCAGAGAAAATTGGGGACAGCTTCAGCTGCCGATTGCCTTAGAGTTTAGAAGATGCGTGCCTGTGGGCAACGAAAAGAGGGAAGGAAAAGGGAATGTCTCAGGCTGCTCCCTAGAGGGAGAGCGCAGGCATGCTGGGTCCTTTGTCTTGAGGCTTTTATCCCTCTTGCAGGTGGGAATCAAGGGAGGTCTCGGGAGGATTTCAGTAGAACATTCATCAGTTCTCCAGGTGGAACCTTTCAGGGTCCTGGTCTCCACTGATTGGTCAGTGCCAGGGCAAGGGGTGGTTAGTTATTGCATAGGTTCTGGCATCACCCACCTGGTGCTGCTGCTTTTCTGGACCTGGAGCTGAAACATAACTGAGGCCTAGATGTTGTCTCCAGGGAGGAGAGGCCTGGGGAGGAAAGGCTACCCTGGGGGTGCTGGTCCTTGTTTTCCCAGTTTTGCCCCTGCCAGGCCTTACCCCCACCCCGGGTCTGCCCCTGGCTGTAATTGCTTGGCCATTGTGTTCAGCCATCTGTCTCAGTTTCCCTAGTCCACTGGCCAAGGAATTTTCCTGTCTTCTTACTATCCTGTCTCACTCCTATCTCAACAGCAGTGGAAACCTCTGCCTTCCGTTCAGCGTATGAACATGCTCATGTCTTTCCCACTTAAAAAAAATATGCAATTGTGTATAGACATTATATAAACACATTACCCCAAGAGGGAGCAACTCATTTTGACTGAAGTAAGTTGGAAAGCCTATAGTGAGACAATTCTTGAGTTGGTCTTAGAATAATTGTAGTATCTTCTTGGAGAGATGGGATTTCAGAGAGAGCCAAGTCAAGAGATCAGACAGGCTTGAGGTCCATTGACCTGTGTGAAGAATTTATTGAAAGAGCTGGCGGGGCAGGGGGCCGATGGTGGGGCAGGTAGCAGAGGAATGGGAGAAGCCGTGTCTGGAAATAGTCAGGCAAAACCACAAAGGGCTGGGGATGCCCTCTGGTGTGTCCTGTGTGTACTGGAGAACCCCTCAAGCTCAGAGCACAGAGGTACGATGTTTCTCTGTGTCAGAAAGTCCCCTCTGGCTGCCCTGCAGAGAACGGCTTGCAGGGGTGTAAACAACAGGAAGCCCAGTGGGGACAGAAAGCAATAATCCAGAGTCTCAACTAAGCTGAACTGCTCAAAGGCTTTGAAGAGACCTGTGGAGGTGGCTTTAAGGGAGGTCTGGAGGCTGTGGGAGAGAGGAGAGTTGTCTGCACTTGCCCGTGTCCACCACCTCCCATCTGCCATAATGGCAAGCCCAACACCTTGGCCAGTTCCCTGCACTCTGCTGATGAGGGTTCCCTATGCCAGGTGAGGGCAGAGTAGCCCAGCCCCAGACACAGGCTTATGCTCACAGAGTTATACAGATGTCAGTCAGCCTAAGGGTCTGGAAACTTTGCTGAAATGTTTCAAGAGAGTTGGCCATGAGAAAATATTTATTGATTTGCCACCAAAGTTCCCTAGGGCCCCAGAGCCAGCAGGCAGGGCTGGAAAGATGTCCTGGCTCTGTTCTGCCAGCCTCCTGCTGCATCCAGGCCATTAGCTGGACTTCAGGACATGGAGGGGAAGATGATCCTCCTCCAACGCACTGTCCTCCTCGGGTTGGGAGGCCAGGGCGGGGTTCTTCATGGTGCCTGTAAATGGGAGAAAGAGCACTGTGACTTGGCCCTAGGAGTAGGTCCCCAGGAGGCAGGCACTAGGGAAACAGAAGGCCACAACATGAAGTCACATCATGCCCTGTGGACATCAGGGGATCCTGAGGTCCCCAGCAACCCGTCCCCCTGCCTCCCTCCTTCCACAAGCATTCCTGAACCCCTGCCCTGTGCCAGTGGAGAGCCTCCTCCCAGGAGCTTAAAGTCTCTGGAGGTGACAGGCTTTTGCGTTAGAAGTGAGAACACCTGAAACTTGCAGCTCGTAGGAGAGAAGGGACTCAAACCATAGAGGAGGCAGCAGATTTGGACAGCCAGAGGAGCCGGAAGGGCACTTGCGGCAGATATAAGAGCTAACGCAAAGAACAAGGAGCACTGTCAACAAACTGGCTGCCACATGGACAGGGGTATGGGGAATGGGTGGGACAACAGCCTTGCTCCTTGACCTGCATGCTGAAGAGTGTGGCCCTCCAGGTAGTGGGGGATAAGTATAGTTTTGTCTACATAGAGGAACAGGAGGGGGGATAAACCTGGAGCAGGGAAACATGTCTGGGGGGGGGGGGTTGCAGGCTGAGCAGCCCTGCAATGGTGCAGAATCAGGAGAAATGGAGGGTACAGAAGGACTAGGGGCTGCCCGTGGGATCCAGAGGATACTCAGCACAGATGGGAGCCTGGGGGAGCAAGAAACCCTCAAGGCCTCCCGCCTGGGTGAGGAGGGGTTAGAGTTGCAGTTACCTGGTAGGGCAGCCCCAAGGTTGCTCCTATTTGGGGATGTCAGCTAGAGGCCCCAGCAGGCAGTGGGGTGTGGAATTGGGGTGTGGAATGAGGAGCAAGTTGACTTTCAGAATCTTGGCAGTGAAGTGATAGGGAAGCAGGACTTGGAATTAAGGACAAAGAGAGGGTGGGCAGGAAACCTACGGGTTTGTGAGGGCCTTGGTCAGGGACCAGGACCTGGGAAACCAGTGGACTTTGGAGCAGGAGGCCAGAGAAGTCCCCACCATGGGGAGTCATGGGTGGTGCAGGAAGCTGTTGTGGGAGGGTTGGGACCAGAGGCACAAGCAAGTGGAGTCTCTCTGAAAGAGAGTGAGAAAGGAGAGGGAGAACTAGCAGAAGATGAGGTGGGAGCTATTGAAAGTTCCAGAAAGAGTATGCTGCAGAGAGAATTAATTCTTGGAACAGGCCTCTGGGTGGGAGGAAGGAGTCACTTGAGGTGGGATAGCAGGGCAAGGACCAGGTGGGACACCCTCACACTGGGATGGAGAGGATGCAGGCCCTGAGGGGCAGGAGGGGCATAGGCAGTGACTTCCCCTCCCAGGTATGGGGGCTGGAGGTGGGAAGAGGCTGGGGGCTCAGGTCAGCAAGGCTGAACAGGACGGAGCTGGTGGGGGCTCCCAGAGATGCCACCTAAGCTCTGAGCTGGGTAGGGCGCCTTCCCTAACTTGCTGCCCTGCTGGGTCTCCAGGCTCAGCCCAGGCCGGGCACTTGAATGGGCACAGAGTCGGTGGGTTGAAACCTGCAGGGAGGTGGGGGGGTGATGAAGAGGCAGGAGTGAGGAGAGGCTGAAGGTTGAACCGACGAAAGCACTAACAGCCTCAGAGGTTTTCCAAGCCAGCTAAGAGGTGAGGATAGAACAGACAGGGGAAGCACCACTTTAAGGGGGGCAATTTCTTTAAATGAGTGTAGCTGGGGAGTGGCCAGAGCAGAGGCCCTGTCCCAGAACCTCCATGGCTATATGGCCAAGCAAACACACACACACACACACACACACACACACACACACACACACACACACGAAAATACACATGCAAACACAGGCACATGAACATGAGAACATATACACTGTCTCACCAGGGCTACTCACCAGGGTTGGGCCCTCTAGGTTCCTCAAACACCGTAGGCAGCATCTGCTCCCAGGCAGCCCAGTTCACTTCCTCCACCCTGAGGGCAACAGAGCAGCTCTGAGGCAGCCGGATGCCCACAGTGCAGTGTGCTTGGCCCCAAGGGGTGCCCTGGTCCCTGAGTGGGTGGTCTCAACAGACACTCTGGGGACACAGGTACTGCAAGGACGATGGGGTTCTCTGCCCTTCTCCACAGGACACGGCACCCCCCACCATGCCCCTAGCCCTGCCCTTGCAGCTATCCCCTGGCTTTCAGAGGAGAAGGTTGGCCTTCACTGGCTGTCCTTCCCGGCCCCTCACTCACCTGAAGCACCAACGCTCATCGGGGCTACCATCTGGCCTGGTGCCAACTGTCAGCTTCACACCTGCCTGCTGCTTCTTCCTCCTGCACCACCAGTAGCCATTCTCCATCTCCAGGACAGAGATGGCTTTCTGGGGACAAAGGACACATGAGACAGAGCAGCCAGGAAGATGCGCCACACACTTGCCAGTATAATCCCAAGTCCACTAAGCACACAGGTTGGAATCCGGCTCCAGTGTTTGATTGCCTGTGTGGTGTGAGGCCCTCAGCGCCTCAGTTTCCTGCCTTACAGACTGAGGATAATGTGCCCGGTGGTTTGGCGAGGTCACCATGTAGAGAGTGTTCAACAATTACTTGCTATTATATCATTACAGGTCCCAGGATTTCATACCACCAGGTGCAGGAGTTCATTTGCTCCACCCTACACGTGTGCCTCCCCACTGGTATGCGAGTCAGGTGGGGACAGAAGTTTGCAGGTGAGGACATGGAGTCTCAGAGAAGACGGGCTTACCCAAGGTGGACAATGAATTGGGAATATAGTCCAGCCACCTGGGCAAGGCCTTCCCTACAGAAACTGTCCAGACCCACACCCAGCCCTGCCCAGGTCAAGAAGCAGCTTTTGCTTCCTCCACTGTAAGTGGGTATCATATCAGCCCCCAGCTTCAGGGACCTCTGGTCCCCCAACTTCCCCAAGCTGAGCCAGCCCCAAGATTGCACAGCCTGACTGCCTCACCCACCAAATTAATCCCTTTTAACATGCAATGAACACAGAATGGGAGCTACATAAGGGCAGACTTTGTCTTGTTCTCTGTTGTGTGCTTAGAACCTAAAACTGTGCCTATCCCCATAGAAGACACTCAAGAAATACTTAATCATAATCATAATGATAATAACTAACACACTGAGCACCCACTGTGTGCCAGACACTGTTCTAAGAGCTTTAGATGTATGAGTTTACTTGATCCTCACAGCAACTCAGGGCCCTGGATCTGCTGTGGGGGAACAGCTCAGCTGGGTCCTGCCCACTCCTCCCTGGGCCCAGAACTTGGGGACGGGGAGGGAAGCCTCCCAGGGGCACCTGCAGTTTCCAGATGCTCCAGCTGTCAGTGGCAACACTGTTGACAGTCTCACTCATGAGGGCGATGAGCATGTTGAGCAGCAGGATGTAGGTGAGCAGCACATAGGCCAGCAGCAGCAGCAGCACCACCCCGCGGAAGCGTAGCTGCTCCTGGAAGGCCAGCTCGCCCATGCCAATGGTGAACTTGAAGAGCTCCAGTGAGGCGTCCAGGATGCCACTGTATGGGGCCAAGCTGCCCTCCTCGTCCTCCTGTCCTGCCCCGGGCCTCACTGCCTCTGTGGCATTTGACCTTGTGGGGACCCCTGGGTCCTGAGCCTCCCGGCTCAAGCTCACCAGAGCTATAGGAGGGTAGAAAGGGGTCCTCAGCCCTGGAGACCAGTGGGCAGACTTAAGGGTTTGCAGGGCAGGCAAGGGATGGGCAGGGCCAGAGGGGAGCCTTTACCTACAGCGAAGCCGAAGAGGAAGACTAAGTAGACCAGAAGGAAGCGGAGCAGGTCCCGCAGAATAACCTGGAACAGAAGCACCCAGGAGCTGGGGTGGGTGACCGGGCCACCAGACATGCCCCCAGCCCCCTGCCTTGGCCTTGAGCATGGGTTCCTATGTGCACACCACACATACACACATGTGTGTGCATACACAGGGCCCTGTGCAGCTATACTGAGCCAACAGATCTTTTTAAAATCTAAATCAGATCACATAATTTTCCTGCTTCAAATCCTCCAGGGTCAAAAAACTAAACATAGAGTTACTGTACGATCCGGCAGTCCCACATCTGAGTATATAACAAAAAGAATTGGAAGCAGGAAGTCAAATAGACATTTGTACACACCAAAGTTCATAGCAGCATTATTCACAATACCAAAGGGTGGAAACAATCCAAGTGTCCACTGATAGATGAAAGGATGAACAAAATGTGGTATATTCATAAAATGGGACGTTATTCAGTCTCAGAAAGGAAGGAAATTCTGATACATGTTACAACATGGATGAACCTTGAGAACATTATGCTGAGTAAAATAAGCCAGTGACAAAAGGACAAATACTATTTTATATAAGGTACCTAGAATAATCAAATTCACAGAGACAGAAAGTAGAAGGCTGGTTGCCAGGCCCTGGGGGATGGAGGGGAGGGAGTGCTTCCTGGGGACAGAGTTTCGGTTTGGGGTCGTGAAGGTCCTGGGGATGATGGACAGGGAAGGCTGCACAGTGATGTGAATGTGCCTGATGCCACTGAACTGGGTACATTTAAAGATGGTTAAAATGCCCCTGGCTGAAGTGACTCAGTGGATTCAGTGCTGGCCAACAAACCAAAGGGTCGCCAGTTCGATTCCCAGTCAGGGCACATACCTGGGTTGCAGGCCAGGTCCCCAGTAGGGGGCGGGAGAGAGGCAACCACACATTGATGTTTTTCCCCCTCTCTTTCTCCCTCCCTTTCCCTCTGCCTAAAAATAAATAAAATCTTTTTTTAATGCTTAAAATGGTACCTTTGTTATGTATATTTTACCATAATTAAACAAAAATATGTTAAAACCTCCTAGGCCTCCAGATCCGTCCCTATGGCCAACAACCACCACCACCCACCACCCCAGGCGAACTTCCTCTTCCTCGCCTCCTCAATCTGTTCTCAAGCACTCCAATGTGTTTCTACCTCTAGCCTTTCTCTTTGCTGTTCTCTTTGTCTCGAATGCCTCTTCCTTGAGTCTGTGCTGAACATTCTTCCAGGTCTCAGTCATCACTTCTTCTGAGATGCCTTCCAGAACCCCCTATCTGAAGTACCCACTACCCTGGTCATTCTTCCTCATATAGCCTGTGATGTTCTCATTTGTTTTTTTAATGTCTTCCTTGCCTTTACTAGAATGTGAGCTTCAAAAGAGCATGGACTGCTGTGTTTCATTAGTGAACAAAATAGTATTCCCAACACTTAGAACAGGGCCTGGCCTGTGTTCCTCCTAAACATTTGTCAAGTAAATAAATAAACACAGACACATCCATATGCCCAGATGTCCCAGGGCTCAGGCACATAGGTGAGCTTGTGTGCATAGTCTCTGCTCCTTCAGTGTGTAAGGATGTGTTTGCTCCCAAGTGGACACTTGCAAACATGCATGGGCAGATTTTGCTTGCACACACAGAGTGCAGGCCACTGAGAGCAGGTATGTGCACACCCATATTTTTGCTTATATTCAGTGAGCATCTGGATACATGATGCACATACTCATGTTCTCCTCTGCCCAGGTTAGCTGTGGAAGAAGTCACCTGCCTGCTGAAGCCAAAAGGAGTCCCGCTGGTGTGTGATGTCCAGCCCGCCCAGTCTGGTTGCAGCAAGGCCACCCCAGCCTCTCACCTTCTGGATCATGATGCTGTAGATGCCTGTGTGCTGGAAGCCACGTGTATAGTAAAGCAGGTTCAGCCAGCCCAGTACCAGTGAGGACACAAGCAGAGGCAGGTACCACTCAATGGCCAGGAAACACAGCACCTGAGACAGCACCGTGAGCAGGGCCTGGACCAGGCTGGGTGGGGGCAGGGTCTAGGTCAGTTTGCAGGCCACTTGGCAAGGCCTCCTTAGCCCCCACTGGCCAGTGCTGACCACCACTGTCTCTCCCACTGCAGACTGATGGTGAGAAGTTCCCCACCTGTCTGGGGCTAGGCCCAGTCAGGTCCTAACCTGCACCCCAGGCAAGTTATTTAACTCCTGTGGGCCTCAGTTCCCTCCCCTGGGAAATGGGGGTAGCAGTAATCGCACTTGACTCATAGAGCATTTGAGGATTCAGTGAAACAGGACATGTAAAGGGCTAAAGCCCCACTGGTGCACAGTGAGGGCTCAGTAAACAATCTGTAAGGGTGGGAGCATAGAGACCCCCAACTGGACAGCTGGACTACCCTCTGGTCCCAAACCCTGGAGCTCCCTGGCCCTGGATCCTCCACTCTAACGTCCACTTGGTGCCCTCTGCTACAACCACCTCTCCCAGGCCTGAGATAAAGGGGGAGTGAGGCCCACATACAAGAGGATTTCAAAGTAGCTGTCCACGAACGAGATCCAGATGAACAGCCGGCGCCTCCAGAAGTACCACAGCTACAGGGAGGGAAAAGGATGGCAGAGTAGGAGGGGCATGTGAAACATGTTCTCCAGGCCACAGCCCAAGCTGCTGCCCCTCAGTCCTGGGCCAGGGCTCCCGCTTGCTCCCTGTCTTTTGGCCATGTGGGGGCCGGCTATGACTTGTCACAGGAGCTCATAAATTTTGCTGATAGCCAAGAAAGATTAAGACCCTGTTTCCGAAAAGTACAGCCACCCACAGACACGGAGACAATGCCAGGGGCCTCCTGGCTCCCTCTGGATCCAGATGAAGAACTCACACACTGCGTGTGGTAAGCAGGAGAGCTCCTTTACCTCCTCCTCCCTGGCCCCTCAGGGACCACCCTGTGCTCCAGCCAACCTGGATTTGGTGCCCAGGTTCTGCCCCCTCTGAAAGAGTCTCCATGCTGTGGCCCAGCCTATCTTCTGCAAGCTTGCAGCATTTTGAACTGAAGAGGCCCTGCTGGGGCAGTTGGGCTGAGCCCCACCTACCTCCACCTTTCTGTGCCCCCCAAGTGAGGGATGCCCAGCCCAGGGACCTGGGGCAGGGCTTCCAGCTCGGTTCCCTGGGAGCAGAGCAGGCACTGCCAAGGAATCATAGGAGCCATTTGCTACCCCACAGGCACCCCAGGAAGCATAGTAAGGAGGGTACCCAACCCTGCAGGCAAGGCCTTCTTCGGCTGCCCGGAGGCAGGTCAGGGTGGGATTCACTATCGGTTTCCAGAGTTCCAGGTTTGCTCCTGGGTTGGCTGGGAGCCACGTGGGATGGGGAAAGGAGGGGAGCCCTCACCTGGCCCACAAGGAGGTAGACCCCCCCAAGCAGGATCAGGATGTGGCCCAGCAGCAGCATGGAGTTTCCAGCTGTCACTTTCATGGGAAGGACGGCCTGTGAAGAGACTCTCGGGTAGGACCTAGGATCCCCTCCCAATACCTAACCCTCTGACAGCCAGAGCTGAGGGCCCATGAGGAGCAGCAGAGGGAACATGCACTCCCCAGCAGGACTCCTGGAGTTTAGCCTATCGTGTGTAGCAGTAATGAGTGTGGGAGCGGGAGCCAGACTGCCTGGGCCCAGGTCCTATCTCTACCACATGCAGCCTCTGTGAGCCCAGATACACTTCTGAGCCTCTCTGGGCCTCCCTCCTTCAGCTGTGGGCTGGGATGACAGTTCATCATCTCAGAGGGTTGCTGTGGAACTGAATTCAGTAAGACATGCCGATAAATGGAATACCTTCTCACGTGCGGTGTGCACTAAGTATTTTCTGTTGTTGTTTGCTCTTTTTTGTTTTTCCTGGCACTTGGTATTGTTACTATTGTTATGCTTGCGCTGCTGGCTGCCACCCTATCACCAGCTGGATAAAAACCTCCCAAGATATGGTCCCCACCCTGCCCCCACCCCAACCTTGCCTTTTCCAGGGCAGGCTGGTGGTAGACAACAGCGGTGAAGATGAGCATGTAGATCAGGTAACACAGAAAGTTGAAGAAGAACCTGGGGAGGAGCAGGTCCCATTTCGCCTGCAGCAGCTTGTTCAGCGGCTCCAAAATCACCATTCGGTGTCGGTGCTGGGGTGCGAATGTGAGAGTCAGGGTACATTCAGCAGGTACACACAGGGGACCCACTCATTTGTCGGGCTTAATGCAAGAGCTGAGGGAATGGAGGAGAGAGGAGGGGGAGCCCCAAGTGATGCCTCCCCCCACCTTCACGGGTAGGCAGTGAGGCCCTCAGTGGTAGCCACCAGGACCCTGGCATGATCCCTGTGTCGGTTGGGACTGGAGTGTAGAATGAGTGTGGTCCCAATGGCCGGGGGCAGGATGTGCAGTCACACCCACTGGACAAGAACAGGGCAGGTGAGGTCCCACAGACAGCCTGAGTTGTAGGCCCTGCAGGAAGCTCTCTGCCAGGCCCCCTGTGCACAAGCATGCCCTAGCAGGCTCACCGGGCTCCTGCAATGAAAGGCGATGATCTCCAGCACCGAGTTCTCCTCCCAGCTGTCCACAGAGGCCAGGTCATACAGCGACACCCGGACGGGCCCGTAGCACCACTCAGTGAACTTTCGGGAAAGGGGCTGGCAGGGCCCCGAGAACTCCCGCTGCAAAATGTGTCTGAAAATCTACAGGGCGGGTCACGTGAGCTTGGCCTGCCTGGCCTCCTCCCAGCACTGACTGGGAGTCTGGGAAATACTCAGTACCCTACAGAGCTGTGGCAGACACATGCACACACCCTATACACACAGGTCCTTCTGTGTATAAGCTCTTCCATACATCAACATATGCTCAGCCAGGGTAGACATTCCCTCCCATCCACCTACATATGCCCAGGCCTGCCAGTCAGCCTGGGTCTTCCTTCCCCACTCTTGCCCTTGGCCTCTTTCATGAACTCCTCACATGGCAGAGGGACCGCAGTCCAGACCAGAGGCTATCAGCTACCACATGAGTGCCCTCCAGTGGTCGGAGTCCACTGCCCTGAACAGGTTAAGAAGTAATTTGGTTTCACAAATGAAAACTGGAGAAAAGGAAGGGCCAAAATGGGGAGCAGCTGCTACGGGGCACACAGCAGCCAATAGCCATGCCTCCGGACAACACAGGGTAGTTCCTACACCAAAGGGACCTCAGCAGGAATAAAACAGCTGAACTTCTACTTATGTTTAGACTTTAAAAACACTTCTGTTCTAAGCTTCTCTCAGGGCTTTGTAAGCTGACAATAAGGATAAGCTGGTAAGCCATTTGGATCTGGAGCTGGATCATGTTTACTCTTTATACCAAAATGACTCCAAAGTTTGAGGCACTAAAAATGAAGCTGCAAAAGTCTGAAAGAAAACATGGATATGGGACGCACACACACACAAGGTTATAGATACATAACCTTGCAGAAGGATTAAACAATAGCAAAACTCTAAAGGAAAGGATAACTACAACTTACATAGATAAAAATATAACAATTCTGTGTGGCAAAAAATACTATAAAAAATTTTAATGTTGAACTGGAAGAAAATTTTGAACTGTTAGAGTAAACAAAATGGTAATATGTTCAGTATAAAAGACACTTACTAATCAAGAGGAAGAAAACCTAATAGCAAGTCTAATATCAGAGTAGACAAGGAGCTGAAAAGATTGTCTCCTGCCCTGGCTGGTATCTCTGTTGGTCAGTGTCGTCCCGACCCACCAAGATTTCGGGTTTAATCCCTGGTCAGGGCACATACAAGAATCAACTAATGAATACATCAGTAAGTGGAACAACAAATCAATGTTTCTCTCGCTCTCTCTCCCTCTTTCTCCCTTCCTCTCTCTAAAATAAATCAATAAGTGAAAAAATGTTAAAAGCTTAAAAAAGAAAAAGATTGTCTCTTAATCAAGAAACACAAATGACTTTAAAAAAAAAGAATCTTTGTGTTTTATTGAAAGTTGTATATTTTATTAACCAATGTCACCCCAATAAATTCAATAAAAACAAAATAAAATGGAAAAGATCCCTGTGCTTTATAATAGGATATATTAGTTCAGTAGTTCGATACAGTTTATCAATAAACACATGTATTGAGCCTAGGTTGGTGTGGCTCAGTGGATTGAGTGCCAGCCTGTGAACCAAAAGGTAGTTGGTTCGATTCTCAGTCAGGGTACCTGCCTGGGCTGCTGGCCAGGCGCCTAGCTGGGGGCGTGCAAGACACAACCGATAGATGACTCTGTCACAAATCACTGTTTCTCTTCCTCTCTTTCTCCCTCCCTTCCCCTATAAATAAATAAATAAATAAATAAATAAATAAATAAAAAAAACCTTTAAAAAAATAAACACACATTTTAGAAAATATTCTTACTAATAAGAGCATTTGACTGAGAAGTGGAGAGCCTACTGATCTAGAGCAACACCCCAGGCTCTTTCTGCAGAAAACTCAGGGTGAGCCCTGCTGCTTCCTGGACAGGTGAGGACGGGAAGGGGGCCAGTCGCTCACCTCCATCTTGCCTTCCTTGGCAGCCAACTTCAGGGGTGTGAGGCCCTGAAGGTTGGGGATGTCCTCCAGCTGCACGGTGGGGCACAGGCGGACTCCAGCTTGGAGGAGCCTGTCGTACATGTGGATCACCAATGCGCTATTCTCAGCTGAGTTGTCTGCAATCATCACCAACGCGTGCAGGACTGTGTTGCCCAGTGAGTCGGCAGCCTGCAGGCTGGCAGGCTGGTGCTGGTTCTCCAGCAGGTAAGTGACCACATCCCATTGCTTGGTGCATGCCGCCAAAGAGAGGGGCAGCTCACCTGGAAGCCAAGGGGGCAGCTTGGACCTCAGGCCTCCCAGCTTTCACCTGCCTACTCCTCACATTCCTTGGACAGAGGGCCAGGCCTCCTCCAAGCAGGTCAGGTGACCATGGGAAAGGATGGCACCCTGCCTCGGGGTCCCCGGCCCCATTTAGGGTGGCTGTGCCTTCTCCTAAGGGAGCAGAACAGGGGCTAGCCCCCAGGATCCCCATTTCCCCTCTTTCTCTTCTTCAACAGAGCCCAGGCCCACTGCTGCCTGACACAGATGCCCTTCATCCAGCTAGTCCTTGTCTGGTGGACTCTTGTTACATGCCAGTTCTAGCAGCCACTCCCCAGCCCTGGTCCAGGCTCCTTGGCCAGACAAGGATAAGCATCTCTTAAGACAAACTTCTTCTGCAGGCAACCTAGTGGTTAAAAGCATGGGCCTCAGAGTCAGACAGAACTTGTTTTAAGGGCCAGCTGTACTACCTCTTAACCATGTGACACCCCCCACCCTGCCCTGTATGCCTCAATTTAATCAAGAAAGACTCCTCACCAAAATAGAAACAAGCCCCTCGGCTTTTCTTCTGGAAGAATAGGCCACAGGCCCGGGCATGCACATCGGCACCATTCTCCACCAGCAGCTTCACACACTGTAGGCTCCTCTTCTCTATGGCAATGTGCAAGGCACTGTGGCCTCGGTAGTACTCATCTTTGCACTGGGCATTGACCAGGGGCGTAGGATTGCCAGAGTCCCGGTCGATCTGCAGCAGCGGCAGGATGCAGGCATTGGTCCCATCCTGAAGGTTCAGCACAGCCTTCATCAGGCATGTCTTCCCCGTGGAGCCCTCTGTGGGAGAGGGGTAGGGGAAGGGACATGAGGTGCTTAGGCCTGGAGCAGCTGGGCTGCCTGCCAGTTTGTATGTGAGCCCAGGCTACAAAATGCTCCTTGGGAGGATAAAAAAAGATTGCACAACCATGCTGCGGGGTATTAAGGCTCCAGTGACTACCATTTCTGCCCTAGAAATTGTCCTAAGACATAACTTGTCATGCATGCAAAGCCATCTATACAATAACATTCAGAGTGGTGTTTGTTAAGTGGCTTCACCACTTAATGGCTCTGTCTCTTCAGTCAAGTCACTCGGCCTCCCTTCAGCTCAGTTTTCCTCACTGTAAAATGGGAATACTCTAGGGTTATTGTAAGGGTCAAATGGAATTATATACAAAATGCTCAGCACACAGAGGGCCTGGCACACAGTATGTTGAGGCCAAAACTATAAACAACCTAAATGGCCATCAATAAGAAATTAGTTAATGAAATTACAGTAAACCTATGGAATGGGACACTCTGCAGTTGTAAAGTGACTAAGTTACAGGTAAATATACTGATGTGGAAAGTGCTACAAGATATAGTAAGTGGGGGGAAAGCACATTGCAAATTAGTATGCATGGCCTTACCCCATTTGTGTAAATATATACCTAACATATTTAAACAGTTTGAAAAGATGTATTCACAGGGGTCCAGGATGACAGACTTTTTACCCTCAGCTTTATACACTTCATTACTATTTGAATCTTCTAAAATGCACACATTATTGTTCTAATCAGCCCAAATAATAAAGATATTTCTATTTGGGGCAAAGAATGCTCTGAGATGGGTAAAGTATTAAATATATGAAGTGAATAATAGGAAGAGAGAAAGGGAGGGAGGAATTAAGAAAGGGGATGCATCAGGGAGGCCCACAAACACGTGCTCGGTTTCAGGGCGGGGTGAGTGGGGGAGCAGAGGCAGGCCTGGAGCTGGTGGGCTGGTTGGAAGTGGGAGGCACAGCCCTGACAATAAGGTAAGCAGAAGCCATTGGCTCTGTCAGCAGGACCCCTGCAGCCATTTCAGCAGGAGGGTTTGCTGCTAAGAACACATCACTTAAAAATAACAGAGAGAGCCCTGGTTGGTGTAGCTCAGTGGACTGAGCATGGGCTGAGAACCAAATGGTTGCTGGTTCAATTCCCAGTCAGGGCACATGCCTGGGTTGTGGGCCAGGTCCCCAGTGGGGGGTGTTCGAAAGGCAACCACACACTGATGCTTCTCTCCCTCTCTTTCTCCTTCCCTTCCCCTCTGTCTAAAAATAAATAAATCCTTTATAAATAAATAAGATAAATAAGAGAGAGAGAAAACACTTGCCCCTTGTCTCCTGACCAAGGCCCACAGCCTCTGGCCGAAGGGCAGGCCTACCTGTGTACTTTGTGTCGGTCAGGTACTTGGTGGTACGGCGCAGGTACTCTGGTAGCCCAGCCAGATCCTCGGGGACACCCCGAGCAACCACACTGAAGAGTCGGTCACGGTCAAAGTGGTTTGGGTCCCGTTGGCTGTAGGAATGTGGTTTGTGACTGATGCTGTAAAAGAGCCACGCACCCCCCAGAAAGCTCCCTGTCCCACGGAGCCCTTCAGGAAGCTCTGTGAGCACTGTATACCCTGAAGTTCCAAGAGTCCCACGGGAGTCTTTATAAGGGCCTCTGCCCTCCCAGAGCAAACCAAGGAGACCCCAAGTGCTCAGAGCCCAAGGAACAGGAGTGGGGGAGCTGTCCAGGGCACTAGTCCACAGCATCTCCATGGCTCCAACATCACAGATGTTTCCCAGCATCGGGGGCTTATCAGTTATTTGTTAGATGCCTTGAAGAACTCACAGCAGGCTCATTATCTCACAGGGTAGGTTTCAGCACAGGAACTTGTCATGGCTCCTGAGCTGGGGACCAGGTCAATACAGGCCTACAGGAGGTTCCCACAGACTGTTAGGGGCTGTACACACTGCTGGTCTCCACAAGGAATCAAGAAAGCCCCTGTCCTCTCAGAAGCTATTTGTGGACTGATAATGGAATATGTGCACCTTTAACCCTCACTTCAGCCCCAGGGTCAGGAATCACTACTTTCTCTTTTAGACAAACAAGGAAATAAAGCACTTTCCCCAAAGTCCTAGGGCTCCCATGGGGCATGTCACTAACTCCAGACCCTAATTCTGACCCCAGAGAGACTTTAGGCCAGGCAGACAGTTCCTCAGAGACATGTGGGCCCAGCACTAAAACCTATCAGATGCTCACTGGACTTTTGCTGAGAAGTCACATTTCCAGGAAAGGCCCAGAACAGGCCTTATAGTTTTTTAGAATCTATCAGTGTCTGGTGACAGGGAAGGGGAAGGGGTACCCCTTCCTGGGCATGTCACTATTCACAGAGACAAGTTCATCCCTGGGTCCCTCGTACTGACCAGCAGATGCAAAGAGACAGACAGCAGGGACTATTTGACACTTTGGGGACCCTCAGATCCTAGCTCCACAACTCCTGTAGAATGAGCCAATCCAGAAAGGGTTGACAGCTCTGATGAGTGAGGGGAGTGCTGGGATCAGGTGGGTTTTAAGCCACATGCACATGACCGGAGGCCACACCCTGCCTCCTCCACACTGGGAAGCTGCAAATCTGCCTGGCCCGGCCAGATCCACCATCATCTGCCCAGGAGACCACGTGGCCACAGCATGACCAAGAGGGCCCTGTGGCTGACTGGGGAGCCCAACCAGTGGAAGTGTCTATTTGGACAAGGTATTTCCTTTCTCAGGATGACATCACAGTCTTGGGGTAGGGAAGCCCCACAAGGGCACAGATTGAGACACCAAAGGGCATCAAAGGGCCCGTTCTGCCTATTGGGCAGGCTACCCAGCTCCCCAAAGCCTCGCACACATCCTCTCCTACCATGGTCTGAACTCGCCGCACAGTCTGAACCTGTGCTGGAGCACAGACAATACGGGGGCTCTGGACTGGGAGGACATGGCTGATGGCCACATCCCAGTCACGAGAAGGAAGGAAGTGGCTTGCCTGGCAGAGTCCCACCTGGACCGTGAGGACTTTCCTGGTCAGAACTTGTAGGTCAGACCTCACACTAGGGGCATGCTAAGTACACCCCCACACCCGCCCACAGGGCTGGAAGTGTCACTCCCAGCAAGAGGGGGCTTACTCCATCTGAGGTGGTACAGATCACAGGAAAATCAAAGTGAAGATGACTCCCAGCAGAAGCCTACCATCCAATCCCCAGAATCCATATCCCCTAGATGACAGGTTCAGTCTTGGAGCAGAACCCAGGATGGGATATCTTCACATGTCCTTGCCTCTCTCTTTGAACTGGAGGATCGTGCTACCATCTGTCACAGGAACCATGACAGGGTGGGGGCCAGGGCATAAACTGGGGATGCAAGGGTCAGTAGAGTACTTGGAGCTGGCAGAGTATGCCCCTATGAAGAAGAACAGAACCTCAGGAGGCAGAAGGCCATGAATAAGGAAGGTTCTGGAAGGAGCAACCCCAGAGAGCAGAGCAAAGTCCAGCCTGTTGGGCCCAGGAACTAGCAGAACCAGACTGAGGACCACGCAGGTTGTGGGGAAGGAGCACCAAGTCAGCACCTGTGCTGGAAGTGAGGGACCACCCCTGGCTGCACCCCCATTTGCTGCCTTACCTGGCACCTATTCCCCTTCGGTAGTTGAGGTTCACTTTGATCTGAGGAGGGAAGTTCCTGTCCTCACCCTGGAATGGTGATTCCATGGGGGGCGGCGCATGTCCGCTGCCCAGCTTTCTCTTGTCCACATCAGCATCATCTTCTTGATCTCCATCATATGTCTCCAGCCTGAAGGCAGGAGGGCTGGAGGGCGCAGTCATCCTAAGGGGCGGAGGCTGCTCTGTCCAGCTGGAACCTCCAAGGAGACAGAGACATCAGAAGCCGCCCCTTCTTCCCAGCCACAGGTAGGGATAGGAGGTCTGGCTGGGGCTGAAGAAAGAGAGGTTTAGAAACTGAGTACAATCAGGCCCACCCATTGTGTGGAGCTCTACCCAACGGGGTGGGGGGTGGAGGAAGGCCATGGGTGAGGTGAGGAAGGGAGGTCTGGCCTGAAGATAGCACAGTGTCCTGGAACAGGGTGGGAAAAGGGGCTCAATAGACCTGCCTCTTTGACATTGTCCCACAGGAAGGGGCCCTGAGTGTCCCTGACTTTCCCACCAGGACTTCCTGATATTGAGTGGCCACAGCCCCTGGTCAGGGGTAACAAACGTTTGCATTGACAGCACAACTCTTTCTCCACATGACATTTTGGCCAGTGGCAGATAAAAGTGGAGCTGTGCTGTGGAGGCAGGTCACTCAATCTCTTACCACGGAAGGGGAGCTCCGGGGGAAACCGTTGGAAAACCACTGGTCTATCAAACCCCTCATTTTGCTGCCAGGGCAACTAAAGTTCAAAAAGGGGAAGTAAGAGCCCGGTCTAAATCCACCTCACCCTACCATGAGGTTCCTCTTCAGTTCTCATATCTTTTGGGGCCCATCTATATTTTTGGTATGACTCATCTCTCAAGGCATTGAATGCCTCCTTTCTGTGCCTTAGGGGCTGCAGAGTGAGGAGGGAGACCCCTCAAATGGCTGCCCAAGCTCCCTGTGACAGGCAGGCCCCCCTCAGGCCCTGTGCCAGCTCTGGGAGCTCAGCTGACAATACCATCACATGCTCCCCAGAGAACTGAAGCACAGCCCCTGCCGCAAGGCAAGGGGTAAGCCACAGTGGGGAGGGTGGGTTAGAAGGAAAAATAGAGTCAGAGGTGGGTGGGGAGACAGCAGGGTAGGAAAGAGGGGCAGGGAGTACAAAGAGCACAGAACAGGAAGAAAACATTGGGGGGCGGGATGGAGAGAGCGGGATGGTGGGGGCACCACTCCATCCAGGCCAGGAACCGGAGGCCCTGGGGAACTTGAGTGGGGAACTTCCCCACGCGAGCAGGGGAGGCTGGGTCCTGGCTAAAGGCCTCAACATGCAGTTCTGATTTACCTTCTTTCTGCCCACCCTGGGCGTCCTTCTGGGGACAGACACCATTTAGCCTGGCTTATGCCCCACCCCAACCCCTTCTGCCTCCCTGGCTGCCCCACACAGACCACCACTCCCCAACCTGAGCAGCAACAGCTGTCTGTCCAGCCGCCCGAGCCTCACCTGGCCGGAAAGGAAGGAGCAAGGAGCCCACTCGGGGAACCCTCCCCCATCAGTCAGGCTTGGGGACCCGGCGCCTCAGATGTCCCGGAATTGCCCCCAACTTACCTTGCCCGGCTGAGCTAGGGCGTGCTGGCCGCGGGCTGCACACTCGGGGATTGTGGAGCCTCTGCAGCGGCGGGGTTGCGGGAGGAAGTGCAACCGGGAGGGGCCACAAGCGCTGACAGCCGGGGAGCCGCCCCACCTCCCCTGCGGGCTCCAAGCGGCAGCTAGGGGTCCACACCCCAGCGCTCCCGCCAGCCTGCCGGTGGGAGAGTGGGATTAATTCCCCTGTCAAGGCAGGCTGGCTATCGGGGACTGACTTTTGGACCACTGGCCACACCCTGCCCTCATGGAGACACGCCCTGACTCCCTACCCCCACCCCTATGCCTAGCCACTGAGGTCCCACGTGGGGGTGGGGGCAGTCAGGGGCAGCCCTTGGTGCTGGGGCCTTACCTCTGAGGGGGGCTGTCATAGGTGGGGAGTCTAGCCTTTCTGCACTACCCCTCCCCTTCCTCTCCACATGCCTCCTAACAGCTATGACTCAGTCTGGGAACGGGTTGAGAAAGCTGGTGTGGATGGCCCCCAGGGACAGGAGAGGAGAGGCTCAGCCCAGCACATGTCCCTGGGAATACACCCCACCCGTCCACCCAATCGTTTGAAGGAAATTTCCCACCTCCTGGAGTCTCCCCCCAAGGCCACGACTAGTCAAGGCCCAGAGGACTCCAGACTTCCCTTAGTTAAAGGCGCTTTCAGCACCAGCCAGCAGAGGGGGACAGGGAGGCCTGCATGTACTGCCCTGGTCTGGACTCAACCTTGGGGCTATCATCTCTCCCCTGGGAGACAGAAGCCACCTCCAAACTGGTTCCCCAGCTTCACTCCTGCCCCCCCCCCACCCCCCCGCCGCCACTCTCATTATCCATTCTTCCTACAGTAACTGGAGTGATCTTCCAAAACTGAAAACCAGATCACATCGCTCCCTAGCTTAGCTTCCCCATGCCCAATCAATGGTTTCCCTGGATGCTTAGAATAACATGCGAACTCCACACCACAACAACCCTGTACAATTTGGGCGCCCTTCTCCATCAGTCCACCTTCATGTCTCATTGCAACCCTGTTATACTCCAGACCTTCACTGCCAATATGGTAGTCACTAGCCCTGCCTGTGTGGCTCAGTTAGTTAGAACACAGTCCCATAAACTGAAAGGTCATGGGTTCAATTCGTACAAGAGTCTACCAATCAATGTTTCTTTCCCTCCTTCTCCCTCTCTCTAAAATCAATAAGCTTGTCCTCCAGTGTATCCCTGGGTGAGGGTGGAAAAAAAATGTAGTCACTAGCCACAGTGGCTATTTAAATTTAAATTAATTAGAATAAAATAAAACATTCAATTTTACAGTCACATTAGCCACTCTTCAAATGTTCAGTAGTTACATGTGGTTGGTTAGTGCCTATCATACTGCACAGCACAGGTATAGAACTCTTCCATCATCACAGAGAATTCTGTTGGACAGCACTGACCTAGATTTTCTAAACACATTTTAGTCTCTTTTCTTGCCTCCAAGCCTTTGCACGAGCTGTTCCATCTTCCAGGAACACCCCCCAACACACACACACACACACACACACACACACACACACACACACAAATACTACCCTTGCTCCAGCCAACTCTTATTCATCTGTCACCTCTCCATTTAAAACATCACTTTCCCACCCTGACAGGTGTGGCTCAGTTGGTTGGGCATTGTCCTGCAAAACGAAAGGTCACCAGGCAACTCAATACCCCCTTAGGGCACATGCCTAGGTTGTGGGGTTCGGTTCTCTGTCAGGGCTTGTACAGGAGGCAATGGATCAATGTGTCTTTCCCTCCCTTTCTCCTTCCTTTCCCCTCTCTAAAAAACAAAACAAACAAACAAAAAACCCACACCTCATTTTCCCTGGGTAGCCTGTCCTAGACCTGGACTGGGTTAGAAGTCTGCACTTTGTATTCTCATGACATTTTGTACTTCTCTGATCATAACTTATTATCCATTATTGTTAACATTTATTTATTGTCTGGCTTCACCTTTAACAATAACAAGTGCCTACTGAGTACTCACTATGTGCCAGACACTATATTGAGTTTTTTACATTTAACTGTCAGAGTAGCCTCATTTCACAGGTGAGGAAACTGAGGCTAGGCAAGGAGAGGTACCTTCTGAGGCCACATGGCTAGGATTCACATCCAGAGCCACACCTATACCCATCAAGCTTTCCAAGGGATGAGATGTTGCTTTTTTTTTAATGTATCCCAGCACCCAGAACGGTGCCCAGTACCCAGTTGGTGCACAAGGCTTTGAATGACTGGGTAGCTAATCATAATGCAGAGGAGATTACTATACTGTTGGGAGGAACCTGGAGACTAAGTGGAGGCTGTCACCACATCAGGTGACAATGATGATTGGGCAGACAACCCCACATGCAAAAGCAGCTTATAAAAAGTCCTCAGATCAGTAGCCATAAAGGAAATCCAAAACCACTATGAGATACCACTTCACATTCACTAGGATGGCCAGAATAAAAAAAAAAATAGATAACTAGAAGTATTGGTGAGGATGTGGAGAAATTGGAATTTCTCACAAACTACTAGCGGATTGTGAAATAGTGAAGCCATTTTGGAAGAGTCTGGCTATTCCTCAAAAGATTGAACAGAGTTACAACATGACCCAGCAATTCTACTCAGGTATCAACTCAAAAGAAATGGAAACATATGTCCACACAACACTCATACACAAACATTTACAGCAGCATTATTCATAATAGCCAAGTGGAAACAACCCACCCTGACCCTCCAAGCTCTCCAAGGGGTGAGATCTTGTTTTTTTTACTGCCCATCAACTGACAAGGGGATAAATAAAGTGTCTCTCCGTACGATGGACTATTATTTAGTCTTAAGAAGGAACGAAGCACTGATACTACAACATGGGTGACCCTGAAAAAAATTAGGCTAAGTGCCTGGCTGGTGTGGCTCAGTGGATTGGGTGCCGGCTGCAAATCCAAGGGTCGCCAGTTCAATTCCCAGTCAGAACACAAGCCTGGGTTGCAGGCCAGGTCCCCAGTAGGAGGCCCTTGAGAGGCAACCACACATTGATGTTTCTCTCCCTCTCTTTCTCCCTCCCTTCCCCTCTCCAAAAATAAATAAAATCTTTAAAATTTTTTTAATAAATAAAAAATTAGGCTAAGGGAAAGAAGCCAGTCACAAAAGATCTCATATTGTATGATTCCATTTATATAAAATGTCCAGAAATCGTAGGGAAATCTATGAAGACAGAAAGTAGATTAGTGGCTGCCTAGGACAAGGGAATTTGGGGGAAATGGAGTGCTAATGGGTACAGGGCTTCTTTCTGGGCTGATGAAAATGTTCTAAATTTGATTTTGTGGGTTATTGCACAACTCTGTAAATATCCTAAAGACCCCACTCGCCAAGCCAGAGCCTTGTCTCCTGCCAAGGTTTTAACAGACCTCACTAAAAGTCGTCTCAAACAGGGCACGCCATGGGAACCATGGTTTTCCCAGTTCACAAACTTGGGGGGGGGATGAAGGCTACTTAACAAAAGACCTAAAAATATTCATGGAAAAGGAGTTCCCTGAATTTTTGGAAAATCCAAAAGACCCTCTGGCTGTGGACAAAATAATGAGGTTACCTGGACCAGTGGTCAGACGGCAAAGTGGGCTTCCGGAGCTTCTGCTCACTAGCTGCTGGGCTCCCCATCACAGGCGGTGACTCTTTTGTAGTGCACGTGGGGCAGAGGGAAAGAAGTGGGCAGCACTGAGCAGCTACTCCGGCCAGGTAAGAGTGTCCCCCAGTGGTCACTTAAGGAATCTCTGCCCCACAGCTTTGTGCGTGTGAGGATTTCATGAGCAGATTGGGACCCTTAGAAAACGTGCAAATGAAATTCCACCCTCATTTGACAAGAGAAAAGAAGTCAAAGTCAGAAAACTTTTGATTTTTTATATTGCTTGCATCCTCTTGCCCTCAATAAACATATTCCCTTTTTAGCTCCTAAAAAAATACAAAAGACCATTAAATTATACACTTTAAATTGATGACTTTTATGTGAATTATATCTCTTTTTTAAAGGCCTCTGTGCAGGGCAAAATTCCTGTGCTGTTAGGGGGAGATGAATCAAGCAGAGGAGTATGGTTTCCTCAATCTCAATGCCATTAGAACCATATTTCGAGAAGCTTCACCCAGTCCATTCTCCCCACAAGGAAAATCTCCCAAACAGCCTTTATGTGGTATCTTTCCTATGTGCTTCATTTCACACTTAGTAACTTTTTGTAAAGCCGTGTTTTTCTTATTTGAATTTATTTGCAGAATCAATTTTAATAACGAGAGGTCACAAAAATATGTCAGATGCGATTTGGAGACGGGAACTGTGGGTCGAGGATGGTAAGGCAACTTTCTTTTTAGTGTGTAAGCTTTGTACTATTTGAATTTTATTTTTACCATTTTTACCAAACAAATACAGGTATCCCTGCTTTTTGAAAGTTCTCATTACACCACTTTGCTTTTATAAAAGACCTGCACATGATTTGTACGTGTTTTTGCTAACCAAAAGAAATCCAAAGGTTTTGCCTTTATGTAAAAAGGCAAAAACGAAAATAGCATTCAGCAGTTTTACAGCAAGCCACTGTAGAGGCAGCGAGCCCACCCTCAGCAGTGACAGAGACATGCCACTTGCAAAGCATCTCAGCATCAAGCACCATACCTTCAGCTGTGTCTGTGAGCGGCTGTGCTTTATTCAATTTATTTTGTGCATCTGTTAACAAGATGTGTCCTAAGGTATCAGAACAGCCTAAGAGAGCTCATAAGGGTGTTTAAGCTTAGCATAAAACTGGACATAATAAAGCATATTTTGGTATGATTTGGTAGGTTCTTTTTTGGATCTGGGAACCCTCAAAAGATTTTCCATATAAATTTATAGTAATTGCTTCTTCGCTTTACACATCTCAGCTTACAAAAGTTTTTATAGAAACTCTCTACATTAGAATAGTGTGGGAAACCACTATCCCAATTCAACTCAATTTTACAGGAGTTGTCTAAAGCCTGTGCATAATTAAAGTAAATTCTAAAGAGAGGTGGGAGAGAGGGGTTCAGAGTCTGGAAGTGGGAATTGCTCTGGCCTTGAGGGGAAGGAAGGGTGAGACTTGGGGAGCAGGAGGTGGCCAAGCTAGAGCCTTCGCTTTTCCTTGTACCAACCCCAACACTTGGTTCAGAGTGTGCACTGGGCCGCGTTTCCTGCCTAGAGCTAGTGGCCCTGAGACTGACAGGAGCTAGAAATAGCTCCGCAGGCTTGTGGGCTTCCCGGAACAAGGGAGACAGGGACCAGCGATGAGCAGGCTCATTCCTAGTGGGGAGGGAAGAAAGCGCGGCCGTGGCCCTGGTCCTCAGAGAGGCAGGGCCTTAGGGAGCCGCCGAGGCCAAGGCCGCCTCCTGGAGGGAAAGGGGACCGAAGTCCCGCCGGTGCGGCCTCAGCCTGCGGGCCTGAGACAGTTCGTGCTCTTGGAAAGAGCGCTGCCCCTTCCCACCCCGCCCCAGGGAGCGCTCCGAGTCCCAAAGCCACTGGCGGCTCGGCCAGGCCCGGATGTGAGGCGACTTTGTCCCAGGACCCAGAGCAGCGGCTGCCGGGCCCCAGGCCAAATCGGGAAGCCCGGGCTTCAGCCCGCAGCCCCTGGGGAATCCGCGGCCGGGGCGGATGCCAGGCCCGTTCGCAGCAGCCCCTGCCGTTGGTTAACGGATGTCTGGCTTCACTGCCGAAAAGACCAGGAGCAAGGGACGTTCTACCACCTGGGAACCAGAACAGAAAAAGGCGGCGGAAGGCTGAGCTGAGACAAAAATGGGGCGGAGAGCGGCAGCCCGGGGCGGACAGCCACAGTCAAGACGGACCAGACCGCACGGAGGGCGGCGGACTGACACCAGGGAGACCCGGCTGCCCCGCGGTCGCGGTCCGGCACCGAGGGACAGATGCTGAGGAGGCAGGAGGCTGGCCCGCCGTCCCCACTCCGCCTCCCCGCGTGGGAGACTGCGCCCCGCCGCGCCCCGGCCACGCCCCACACACACCCCAGGCCCCACCGCGACTTGCCCCTCCGCACCCCACCCCCACACACGCCCCTTCCTCGCCTTTCCCCACCGCGGGCTCCGCCCACTGCCCCCCAGCCTCGCCCCACCGTCCCCCTCTTCGCTCCGCTCCACCCAGGCGAGGCCCTGCCCCCTTTTACGTGGAACGGCTGCCCTGCACAGGACAGACCCTCCTGGGGCTGGGCGAGCCGGGTGTCCGAAGTCCTTGGTGAGGCTGCAGAGCCAGCCATGGGAAGACCGCAGGACCTCTGCTTCGACTAGTCACCGCGCTCCTCATGCCCCACTGTTCTCCCCACGTCACAGCACAGGGCAGCGAGGGTGTCAGAGCCTGTGCCCTCTGCCTCCCTCCAAAGGAGTTGTACCCTTCACAGGGCTGCACGCAAGGGATGGGAATAGGTGGCACCTCCCTCGACCTGCAGGGGGCCAGGGCAAAGCTGGAAGCCCACGCTTGAGTCAGGAGCTTTGTAGGCTTTTTTTTTTTTTTTTTTTTTAATCCTTACCTCCACGCTGGGAGATAGATCCCGTTGGAATCTCCACTTCAGAAAAGGAAGAGTCAGGTGAAATTGTACCAACCCACCATTCTTTTGACCTTGTGTCTCTAAGTGCTGACTCTGACTAATATGTAGTTTGAACAGCATGTTTGTATAAGAATCCTAGGAACTAACTGCAAAACATAAAGACTCCCACCTTCAGGCATCCCAGCTCTGGGAGATTTGCTGACCTTCAACTGTGAAGCCAGGATGACTAAACCAGGACAGTGCACACTGGACTGTCACTTGCCTTATCGAAATGGGCTGTGCTCGTCTGCACATAGATAACTTTGCTGCCCCCTCCCTTGATCTCCTTGTTCCGTTATGAAAACCTCTGCCTCCACTGAAAGGTGGAGATGGGCTTTGAGACGTGAGTCCCTTGTCTTCCAGGTGGCTGGCATCTGCAAATAAACCACTTTCCTTCACATCAGCACCTGCCTCTCGAGTACTGGCTTTCGTAGCAGCAGGCAGCTGGCCCTGCGTTCAAATAAATAGCTTGCTTTGGACTGCAGCACATTGCAAGTGATAGCGGTGGAACTTGAACCCAGACATTCTAACCTCCCTTTGCATTCCATCTCTCTTTGACCCCCCCCTCCAAATGTGTATTGTGATGTAATTCACACCCTTTAAAAATTTACTTTGTAGTTTTTTAAAAATTTGCATTCTCTTTATGCTGACAGTTCAAAAAAATTTGACAAATGTATATAATCTTATTTACCACCACAACTGTCAAGATATAGAGCATTTTCTTCTCCCCAAGATGTGCTCTGAGGCTCCTTTGCCCTGCCCTCCCCTCCCTGCCCCTCCCCTCCCCTCCCTTCCCCTCCCCTTCCCCACTGCCATGCTCTGGTAACCAGTGATCTGATCTCTGTTCTTGCAGCTTTGTCCTTTTCCGAATATCATGTGAATGGAATCACACAGTATGTACGATCCTATGCATCTCTCAACTGAGGACATGCTTATTGATTTTTTTAGAGAGAGAGGAAGGGAGGGAGAGAGAGGGAGAGAAACATCAATCAGTGTCTCTCATACCCACCCCCAACTGGGGACTGAACCCATAATCTAGACGTGTGCCCTGACAGGAAATCGAAACCTTTAGGTTTACCAGACAATGCTTCCATCAACTGTGCCACACTGGCCAGGGCTATCCCTGGCTTTTAAGTTCCCACATATCTTGTTCTTGCTGCAGTTCCCTTTGGCAGTGGCTGTCCCCTCACTCAGACCCCCAGACTTTTAGGAAAGTTTGTTGCCACTGCCTGGAGGTAGTGCAGGCCTGGGAAGGGTAGGGTGGGCTGGGTTCTAGTTTTGAAGGTGCCTTAGTCTGCTTGGGCTACTATAACCAAGCACAGACTAGGCTGTTCATAAACAGCAGAAACTTATTTCTCATAGCTTTGGAGGTTGGAAAATCCAAGATCAAGGCACCAGCCTTGTCCCATACTGGTTCACAGCCAAGCACCTTCTTGCTGCTTTCTCTTTTATAAGGCACTAATTTCATTCATGAAGGCTCTACCTTCCTGACCTATACATCCCTCACGGGCCCCACCTCCTAACACCGTCACATCTGGGCATTAGGATTTCCACATTAGATGTTGGGGTGGGGCGTGGGGGGACACAAACATTCAGGCCATAGCTGAGAGATGTCAAATTGCATAAAGATCCTGGGACAGGAATTTGGAACAAGAGTTTATGAAATATCACTCAAATTTAAACTTTATCATGTAAATAACAAAGAATGATTTAGATTTGAGTGTATACCCTCCCTCAGAGCCCCAGGGTTGTGGGAACCTGACTCCTTTCTACTAAAGCTTTCTCTGAAGAGCGTTATTGGTGGGGGCTGCTTCAGACTTGGATGCCTCAGGCCCGCGCTGCCTGGAAGTAGCAAGTAGAGCCCAAAGTCAGAGAGAACAGGAAATGTGTGCATCACAGTTTTCTTTGTTTCTCTGTGTTGCCTCTTTTTACCTCAGTTTCGTTTCCTCCTGGTGGATGCTTTCCTCAAATGCCTGGTACATGGATGGGGTTTGCTTGAGCATCCCCCTAGGGTGATGTCCTGGTTCCCAAAGTTTAGTACACAGATGTCTACTTCATTTCCCCTGTCTCATCTGTCTGTGGGTCCCCAGGACACTAAGATCTCACCTTCTCCCCTGAGTGACAAGTGGTTCTCCTGTCTGTAGTGCAAACACTGCTGGCCATGCCACTCTGCTTGGTCTCTTCTCCTACTCTCTTTGTCCTTGAGGGTTTATACCTTTTTTATTCTCTTAAGATCTTTTAGAGGAGGTTGAGGAAAAAGCCATTTTTTTAACTGTAAGCCCAATCATAACTGTGATTATTTATTTATATTTTTAAAGACAATCTGGACCCAGAAAAGAAAAAGTGAAGACGTTGAAGTTGAGACAACCCTTTGGATGTGTTTCATCATACAGGGAAGCAGGGATGTAGGGCACTAACTGAAAGATCAAGGTGGGGGGAGTTTGTTTGTTTCAGGATCAAAGATACATGAAATGAAAGATTCTATTCATATGCTGATGGTGTTATCTAGTAGTAGGGAGACTGATAATGCAGGAAGTAGGGTACCTGAAAACAAAGTCCTCAAAAAGGTGAAAGGATGGCCTAAGTGGGAGAGTTCTTCTCTGTTCCCGTAACGGAAGACAAGGCAGGTGCAAGTGGAGACAGGTTTCAGACCAAGTGTGGGAAAATCTGATGACTTCTGTTTTCTCAAAAAAAAAGTGTGAGGTTAAGGTCAGAGCTGAGAGTAAGCGTCAGTGGGGAGGTTGAAGAAAGAAAATAAAGCACATCACCTCCTAGACTAATGGAGTGTAATTAATTGCCCAGCAGTGTTCAGAATTCCTTTGAGTTTTGCAATCATGAATTTAAAATGAAACTAGTCTCCTTAGTTGTGACTTTCCCCCCAGCAGCTGAGTGCAAGCATGGAGAAAGCAGGGGATGGACTCATCCAGGCTTTGGTTTTTGCTAGATGACTAGGAAAGAAAAACACAGCCAGTCACTCCTCGCCCCACAAAAGAACCCCTCCAGTCATGTTTTCACACTTGGCTCTCCAGAGAGCAGCAGCATGAGGCCGACTCACCCCTAAACCGCCATTCCTTAGGCCTGGGTGTTTTGAGAGGGGATGAGTAGGCAACTGCCAGGAGTCAGTCAGTCCCCACCTGTTTTTCTCAGCATCTCCCAAACACAGGAGGCTTGGGTGGCCCTGATTTGACTCCAGGTGTGTCTGGAGCAGAGCCCTGAGTCATTGCAGAGAGGGAGGCAAGCACTGTGTGTTCCTTGGCAGTGAGTGGGGGAAGAAAGAGCAGAATCCCACTCCTCCATTTTGTCTTCCCTGTTCCAAACAGCGTACCCTAGCCACCCTAGCCCTGGCCATGTGGCTCAGTTGGTTGGAGCTTCTTTCCATAAACCAAAAGGTTGAGGGTTTGATTCCATGTTAGGGCACTTGCCTAGGTTGTAGATTCAGTTCTGGTGAGTCAGGACACTCTCTCTCTCTTCCTCTCTTCCTCTCTCTCTGGGAAAAAAACCCAAAAATCAAAAACCCAGCACATCCCTCTCATCACCTCTTTGAGCCTTGATTCACACAGAGCTGTTTGGCCCCACCTTTCCAGAATGGAAGGGGTGATATTTGCCAGTTTCTGGGTATCCCCAAACCATGCTTCACAGAAAATTTGGGTCTCCACCTTTTTCTTTCTTACATTCTGTGGTTTGGGCCATCGAAGAGAGCCTGTACAGATGTTCTGTTTATTTTGCGGTATTTCTTTATGCACGGCTCCCTTATTTCAGTATAAATTTCCATGTTAGAAGACCCATTTCAGGCCCTACTCACATGAGCCCAGTAGGCAGAGCTTGGAGCCAGGATGTACTGCTCTGGCCTGAAATACAAGTGGAGAAGACAGAGCTGAAAGTGAAACAAGTGAATTATTTTAGGTGGGTGATGTCAGTCTGCAGGCGAGCAGCTATTTAGAGGAAATCATCAGCACATTACTGGAAGCCATTCTTGTGGTTTTGCAGAAGAGGAGAGACAACAGAGATATCACCTGCTCAGGGAAGCCTGAGGCCCAGAGAAGCACAGAGGAAACACAGGGCTGTGCACACTCTGCAGACTCTTCCAGCGCACCACCACCCCCGCACACTTCCCCCCTCCAAGGTGCCTATGCCCCTTCAACCTCTCCCTTCTTTTCTCTGGAGGTCTCTGTTTTTTTAAAGTCATGCTTTCAGGTGGCTTAGGACCGCCTCCTTTCTCTAGGTCTTGGTGGCTGTGAGGGCAAGAAGCCATATTGCTCCAGCAAACTTTGCCAAGCTGCTTCCAGGAGAAACTCAGGAGGGAGAGGAGTAGGATTGCTCAAAAGGCCATTAGGCCTTCTGAATTAAAGTACCGGCTGAAAAGGACAGTCCACTTTAGCTTCTAAAGGAGACTACACTCAGGCCTCATGCTCAGAAAAACAGCTTTCTTGGAGGTGGGTAGGAAAGGGGGTGCTGCTTCACAGGAAGCCAAGTCAAAGCAGAAGGTGTCGGAAGCTGCCAGCTAACTGACAAAGTGTAGAGTGGAAGCCCGGTTTGTCGAAAGGTGGAACATGATCTGGAGAGTGTATTGGGCCTTAGAATTAAAGTCCTCCTCTGATAAGTCCCAAAGGCCTTTTTCTCCCCCAAATGCTGAAGCACCCCCTTCACTGGATGGAACAGTCAGTATTTTTCCACTCTGATCAGGGTGAGCAGAGCAGTTCTGAAAATTGGGAACATTAACTCCGTTCCTCAAGGCCAGTGTGTGAGAGGCATGGGCTGCATATTAAAGAAGTTGAGGTGGGGTGCCCCTGCCCACAGAGCCACCTGATCCCAGAGCCTGGCCTGCGCCTCATACCAGCAGTTCACATCCATCTCCACAAGCTGGATTGGGACCAAGGTGGATGAATGCCTAGTTCTGCTAAGCTTCCCCTATCTTCAGGTTCCTTTGAGTGCCCACTATTAATTGACCTGGAGCCTAAACCCTTGCTCCAGTAGCAGGAAGGAAACTGCAGCTCCAGGACCATCCATGGAGCTAGTAAATGACACCTAATTGCACAAATATAAACTAGCATGGATGGAAAATCACGTACAAAGATGGGCTTGTGGAGTTGGGATCCTGGCAAACTGCCTTAATGCCTTCTAATTATGGGAACATTTCTGAAACTCTAAAATTTAACCACTGAACAAAATTGCAGTGTCTGCAGCAAAGGGTAAATGTTCGTGAACATATGCTGAGTTCTTAGCAAACCAGTAAGACAACTGAACAAAAATTTTAAAAACTGAAGACATGAAGGAAGAGTCCACAGAGAAAAGAAAGAACATGCTAAACCTCACTCATCAAATAAGTGTAAATTTGGAATTATTTATTTGAATAGATAATACTAGCCCATGATGAAAACAAGCAACTCAAAAGACACCATGTTTTGAAAAGGATGTAACCCCTCTCACTTCCTTTTTTGGAACCAACCACTGTAATTTCTTTTTTCTTTCTTTTTTATTAAAATATATTTGCCAGATAACATTAACAATTTCTAGGTATTCTTCTAGAATCATCCTATGTGTATGCAAAATCATTAAAATATAAATAATCACCTTTTCATATAAGTGTTAACACATACTGCTATTCACATTTAGGTTGTTTTAGTGTATTGCTACTATTAAGAATACAGCAGTTAACATCTGTGTTCATGTTTCTTTGTTCACATCTGTGAAAATATCTGAAAAATTCTTAGTAGTGGAATTGCTGGGTCAAAGGGTATGTGCATTTCAAATCTTCATAAATACTTACCAACTACCCTCCAAAGAGGTTTTACCAGTTTATGCTGACCAACGATGCATAAGGATGTATTTCTCTACACCCTTGAAAATAGTGTATTAACAGTTTTGTTTTATCTTTGTTAATCTGGAAGATCTTTTAAAGTGCTATCTTATACATTTATTGGCCATTTTTCTTACAGTAAGTAAAGCTGCACATCTTTTCATATGTTTAAGAACCATTTTCTTTTCTGTGAATTGTCTGTTTCTATCCCTTGATTTTCTATTTGATTACTAATCTGTTTTTTATATATTTGTAGAAATTCCTTACATATTAAAGAAATTAGCCCTTTATGTGTTGTAAATATTTTTTTCTTTTTATTGAATTCATTGGGGTGACACTGGTTAATAAAATTATACAGGTTTCACATGCACAATTCTACAACACATCATCTGTACACTGTATAGTGTGTTTAGCATCTGAAGTCAAGTCTCCATCCATCACCATGTATCCCCCTATACCCTCCTCCATCTCCCTCCACGTGGGCTGTAAATATTTTTTCTGGTTTACTTATCTTTTTTTAAAAAAGATTTTATTTATTCATTTTCAGAGAGATGGGAAGGAAGGGAGAAAGAGAGGGAGAGAAACATTGATATGTGAGAGATAAATCGACTGGTTGCCTCTCGCACATTGCAAACCGAGGACCTGACCCACAACCCAGGCACGTACCCTGGCTGGCAACTGAACCATTCACAGGCCAGCGCTCAATCCACTGAGCCACACCAGCCATGGCTGGTTTATTTATCTTTTGGTTTATTTATCTTTTGATAAAAATGTGAAGAGATGAATTTGTAAAGGTGTTGATCATGAAGTTGTCTACTAATGCACCATTAACATGGATTAAATAAATTATGATACATACAATAGAATGCTATGCAGCTATTTAAATAAAATTTATATTTATTAGCATAAAATAAATATCTATGTATAGTAAGTAGAAAAAGCAGGACATAAAATAAAACATTATATGAGCTTCTATTTTAAAAAATATATGTTACCAATAGTTGCCTCTAATTGGTGGAAATTCAGGTAATTCATTCAGGTTATTTCACTTTCTTCTTTTTCTCATTCTGTATTACCTGAATTCTTAAGAAATGATGAATGTGTGTTGTTCCTTTAATAAGACAAAGATATGAATCGAGCTATTTCCATTTTGAAAAAAAAGAAAAGTAGATAGGAAAAACTTCTGGCCAAGATGGTAGGTAGACACACTGTGCCTCCTCGCACAACCAAAAGAAGGACAACAAACTGAAAAACAAAAAACAACCAGACCTGACAGAAAATTGAACTGTATGGAAGTCCGACAACCAAGGAGTTAAAGAAGAAACACTCACCCAGACTGGTAGGAGGGTAGGAGACAGGCAGCAGGGTGGAGAGGACTC